>CAEFZX010022099.1:0-23830 GCA_903066825.1 Alfaro cultratus | reverse complement strand
GTAACTAAAGCGGAAAAAAGAGAGCCGCATTTGCGCATGCGGTTGTGACGTCAGCGCGGAAGGTGCAAAGAGCCCATAGCTGCAAAGGCTCCGTCAAAGTTCAGATCTAAATCGAGCCAGGAATCTCTGGCAAGACTTGCTGCTGATGTTCTTAATGTAATCCGTACTGAACTTGGCCTTCTTTGCCAAATAACATCGGGCAAAGATTTTAGTCTCTACATGGCGAAGGTGGTAGAGATATGCACCTAAAGACTTGCAGATGTGACGGCAGCGCAAAACTGCTCCTACAAAATATTGACTCCAGGGCTCGCAATGCATGTTGGAACATCGTAAAAGCACAACGCATAAAACAGCCGTGTTTCGTCCGATGCTTAGACGCCGTCTGAAAACCTACCACATCCAAAACCTTATTCCGAAACCCAAAGTTTATTTTGGTTTTCTGCGGAAGAAAGCAGAATATTTTCTTATGTTGACCCATAATGTGGATCTCTGTTTTCTTTCCATTCCTTTAAGCGGATCACAAGAAATATTGACAGTGGCTTGCTTGCCCTTTCTGCCTTTGAGGTAATTAGCTGTTCTCCCTTTTAATATTATCCCAACATGAAGTGTGGCCTCCACTGTGAACAGCTTACTTAGCTTTTATGGGAGGCTCTTTGCACACAGTTAATTTATGACAACAAGTGCTCAGCGGAATAATAGAGTCCAAGAAGAGCTTACATTTCTTCTGCTACAGAGTCCGGGATCGAGCCCAAACATTGAGATAAATACTGGCTGAGTTGCAGTCCAGCGTTACAAGGATTGTCAAAAGAGTTCCTCCTTTCAAGCTTGCAAATAGTTACGGTCATTTTCTGTTGTGTCCTAAACCGGTGCCCACATCCCTGACATAAATAAGCAGTAAAAATCCTGTTCTCACTGTGACTGGTTACCTCAATGCAGAGAGGAGACATGAGCTTTGATAGACAGGCATAGATGTGGACATATTTTTACACGCTTTTGCTGCTCTGAAAGGTCATTTTCTTCATCACAGTGATAGATGTGATTGGGAAAGCCGAAACGGTACATTCGTGATCTAAAGTAATCCCGCTCTCAATCACTTGGTTTGGCCGCTGCCGAGTGTCTTTTGATAATGTAGCCCCGAATCAGAGTCAGTGGAATTTTGATGTAATAACATTTATTAAATCAGTTCCTCCTTTTGTGCGCGGGAGGATAAAGTGGATATTAACTTACTCTGCCTTAAGGCTACTTCAGAAATAGAGGATTTAACATTTTTTTGAAATGCTTGCTCACTAATCTGATGGAACAGATATGATTTTTCTTTAGCTGCTGTGCAGCTGTCCAAACAGTTAACTACATGAAATATAATTTTACGTCTCAGCTCTGCTTTATTTTTATTTTACCTGTGCAACAGCAATAACTCTGTTCATGAATGGGTCTGAGGCATCCACTATACAGTGTTTTGCAAAATTATGTTCTCTGATTTTATTGATATTTAGTTATGCCTGAAACACAAACCTCAACATGATATGATTACTAATAATGCTTGGTGTGTCATAGTGAACCTCTTAATTCCCTCTTTCAATATAAAGTCATAATATACTCAGATTTAGCTAAATTTATTCCAGTTTTGATAGAAAGTTGGGCTTTTATAATGTGGATTATGTGTATTTTCATATTTAATACATGCTAGACCTAAGCAGACCTTCATTCAAAGAAGCTTTTCTCGTCACAGGTTCGGGTCCTGGCCTGTTGACCTTTCCCTTGTCTCTCACGACACTCTTTTCTGTTCACGAAAGTCACTTGTGTAAAAAAAAAAATAATAAAAAAGATAAAAATAAATATCTTAAACTTAGCTTCCAGTTAACATATTTGTACCTGGGGTTTGCTCCTCCTCTAAAGTAAGTCCAGGAATCTTGTCTTCTCTGATTAATGATTTTCTTAATTTTCCAACTGTATTTCTACTGAGATTAGATTACACAAAGAAAGGCAAACCTCTTATGTATATTACAATGATTTGGTTTCACTGGGTTTTAACAAGCCGTGTCAGAGTTAAGTTGGTGGGATAAAAATTCATATTTCCAATGATTGATTTAACTTCTTTGCCTTTTGTTGATTATAAAATCTCTGGAAACTTCATGAAGGTTTGTATTTATTCTAATAATGCACAATATATCGGCAACTATATCGGTATCGGATGGCATGTTAACAAGTTAATATTGGTCTGATAAATAAAACTGAAGCGATATTAACTTCTGATATTTATTTCCATCTTGTTGCCATTTGCTCTACATCGTATATCAGCACAAATTTATTCTGCAACAAAATCTGTAAACACTCAAGGGCTATGAATACTTTTGCAAGGCCCTAGAGCTCCATCTCTACAGTAAGAACCTAACTAACCAGAGCTGAAGATCATTTCCCGGAGCTCAGAGAGGTTGAGGGTGAGCTCACGACATGCACGCAATAACCCACATCACACAGATATGAAACCACAAAAATATAAGCCAGAAGTTGTTAGGTGGGCAAATTAGATCTAAAGGGAATTTCAGATTTTTGCCAGCGTCAGTAAACACAGAGCAGGAATGAACTCCGGGATTCCACCCAAACATCCACGTCAGCACAGTGTGAAACCTCCGCCACATTAAAATTACACTCATTCCAAGACATCTTTTAATAGCACGCGTGAAGAGCCGCTCACATCATTTTCTCAACGCTCGGTCGGACCCACCTTGAGAGAAAACCCGGCTTTCCATAAATCAGGCTTAATTTGATATCACCTGACACCTAAATTGAGCGTGAGCCATCTCCAGACGCAGTTCCAAGCGAAAACAGGCAGCGTCCTGGCCGCACTCATTCTGCACGGACCACAGCTCCAAGACGGTGTTAAAGAAGAGCAAACACCAGAGCGGTGATTGAGAGTCTTGCTTGATTCTAGGTGCTAAAAGTAGTTCAGTCAACCTCACACAATGACAGCGGTTGCTCATCGTTTGCATAAAAACTCTCACGGCAGGGTTATATTAGGCTCAAACTACAGTGTCTGGCAAAAGTAGGGCTTTAATTGTGAAGCAGTTTTCAAGTGTTTTTATTTATTTCATGTTTCTCAAGCTTTTTGTTTTAGTTTTTGAAAGAATTAAATATCTGAAACCCAACAAGTACAGCTGTTCTGCAGTTTGTCTCTACCAGCTTTATGTCGTAATGAGTATATTGATGGCGGACCCAAATGAAGACGGCAGCAGAAGTGGAAAGTTTTTTTTTTTTAAATGATTAACAAAAACTTAGAAAAATCACAGGGAGCCAGAGTGGATCAAAAACAGGAATACAGGCTCAAAAAGTAAGCGGATTATCAACGGGAAAGTAAACAGGATATAAGGGGATTTGAGAGGAACCAGCAAGGAGAATGAGTAGGTGAAGCGTTTAAATACTTTTAGGTGAATGCTGGAACAAAAGCCCGGGACTGATTAGCTAACAGGTTGCAAGTGTGAGGAGAGAGAGCAGACAGCAGGCTGAAGAGAAAAAAAAGTATCACAGGGGGTGAGAGAGAGTAGGGGGCTGCGAAAATAGATGTAGGAGTAACAAGGATAAACTAGACACAAGGAACAAATCAACATAATAAACTAGAATCACTAAGAAGAACTAATGATTCTTTTTTTCCAATATGTGATCAAAATGTACGCCTTTGCTCAGCAAAAATAATCACTTAAAATATTGCAATAAACATTTTTCAGTCACTGTTTAATCAAGTACAATTATTAGCCCTCAATAACCTTAGCATTTCCCATGATTCAGGATGTTCGGTGTGTTATTAGATGTGAAAATTTCTATGATTGTTGTTATTAGTAGTAGTAGTAGTACTTTGAGTTTTGTTGGAGGAATTCTTGAGAAAATCACAACAAACTCCATGAAATTCAGATGTTTACATTTCTCCCTGGGACGACTGGAGGATGCGTCTGTTTTCTATCCCAGAGACACGAGTCGTCCTCCTTTTTTGGCAAAAACCCACCCAGTCAGACTATATATTTAGGAGGCCGACCTCAAACCTCAGTCAGACTTTATCAGATATTTTGATTGAATATATCAACCTTTATATGTTTATATCATCTCCCCTCACATTCCCCTGGTCACCTCTATCAGCGCCCTTTGCTGTGATTGGTTTAAACGACGCTGACTGTAAGGTTTTGCATCACGGTCAGTGTAAATGACAAAGCTGACATCCAAGACAGGGATAGAAGTGAAACCAGCCTCCAGGACAAAGTGCAGATTGATGGGAGGGGAGAGAAAGGCAGGAGCAGAGCTGTTACAAAACAGAGGTGAGAAAAAGGAGGAAGGGGAATCTGTTTAAACGGCGGTGGTGGGGTGATACGTGCAGGAGCGTGAGGGAGTGAGGGAGCGGAGGATGAAGAGAAAAAAGAGAGACAGAAGGTTAAGATTTGGGAACTGTGAGAAAGTGAGCAGGCGGAGCAGAGTGATGCAAAAGGGTGGGATGGAATTTGCTCAAAAGCATTAGCCAAGGCAAATGTGCAGCTGTCAAGGACTTTTGTTCTCTTTAAAAAACATATCTCCGTCTGTGCCGAGCTTGTTTCAGTACACAAGCATAAAGGCTGTAGGTGTAAACATGCGAGGAAAACTGTTTCTTCTTTAGAATGCTGCGAGACCAGAGCTAAACCAGACGCAGGGAAGATAAGGGAAGATCAGCATGTTTTGGTCACATATGGAACAAACTAGTGGTGGAGAGAAGGGAGAGGGTGGGGGGTGGGGGGAGATTTATGCACTCAGTCAAAAGTGAAGAGATCCACACAACAGAGGAGAAAACGACAGGAAAAAACAGGAAGAATTGATCGTTTTTTTTCCTCAGTGCACCATGTATCCCTCAGCCTCCCTGTGGACCCGCAGCCTGAGCACATGTCAGCGCTCCAGAGCTCATATGTTTCTACTATTACACGATAGGCTGTGGGGAAATATAGGAAAACCGTATCTGTGTGTGCATTGGGAGGGGGCAGAGGGGAAAAAGAGGAGGAGTAATATTGGCCGGGGTGCCTTTTCCAACAATCGGCTCCACCTTCCTTTGCCTGGAGATTTGCAGCGGGAGCTCAGGGACCTCGCCTCGAACTCACCTTCCCGCTCTCCGTTCCCTCTTCTCACCTGAAGCAACGACAAGACCTCGGAGTTAGCCAGACCCGATCAGGAGCTACACCCGTCTCTTCATGCTTGGGATCACAACGGCTTTCTTTTCTCAAATAAACTCTCTTTCTTTTTGTGGCAACCTGGGGGTGAATTTTCTCTATTATGAACCATTTATGCTGCAACATTTTTTTTTGTAAGATTCAAGATTGCTTGATCACTTACTGAACCGTGATTCTTTCTTTAGCCAAAAGCCGTCTAACTAAAAATACTTTAAACACAAGAAAGAACTGTGGTAACCAATTGAAAGAGAATGAGTTAAAGTTAACCCATCCATCCCATGTCTTTCACATATCCCATAACGGGCTGTGAAGTTGAGAGTTTTAGAAGGGAAATCCCTAAGTCCCTGTGCTTTGTGACACTCTCCAGCTGCTTATGACGAAATGCAAGATGTTCCCAGGCCAGAAGCCATATACGAGTGGAGGGAACCTCTTTTTGAGCAGGGAACATGCAAACTCCACACAAACAAACTTATTCAAACTAGTTCATGCAAGATAACAAACAGCGTACGATCCTTGAATATCTGCAATCGACTCTTTAGTCGATGCAGGAAAAGCGTTTCTACAAACAGGTCCCAGAGGAGTTAGAGTCCTGAAGCAGGCCTATGTTGTGACACATAATGCTTTGGTTTTATAATTTGATCTATTAGTTGCCATGAAACCATTCAATATTTGACGACATTCGCCTTTGTTACGAGAAAACTAGACAGAATGCTGAAGCAAAGACAGCGACCAGCGAAGACGACGTTTCTGATGTTGTTTCAAAAGTCACAAAAGCAAGAACAACATTGTCTGCAGGTGAAAAGAAGAAGTCATCATAATCTCACTGAGTTTAAAATAACTCTACATCAATTTCTGGGTTGATACTTTGTGGTAACACGACACCAAAATTTGAATGATTTGGCTTGTTTTTTGGTCGCCCAAGCACATCCCAGCTGTTGTTATACTTAAAGCTTGAAATTAAAACTTGAAATTAACAAAAAGTTTACATAATTAACCTCGGGGGATGAAGCTCATTTTTTACCTGCTGACTGATTGAGTCAAGCGCCAGGAGACCATCATACAGTAGATTACCTTTTTGTGATTCTATCGCTAATTCTTAAAAAAAAAAACGAGCTCCTCAGCATTCTCAGCTGTTTACCTTTCTCATAGTTTCTGTGGGCAAAATCATTAGCAGCAGCTGATTTTGTTCCCTAGCTACATCTTAACATGCTTTCATGCTTCAGTGCCTCAGAGGCATGGAAGAGGGAAACACGTTGTTACATCAGCTAAAAGGCCTGTCAAGAAAACTCTGCGTTGGAATGAATGTAGATAAGAAAAAGGATAAAGTTGAAACTTTGAGAGAGGGTGGTGGAAATTTGTAGGTTTAGTATTTATTTGGGAACGTACAAAGAACTGGAGTTTATTAGTGCATCCATGAATTTCTAATACCAAAGTATTAGAAATGTCCTTAGCACAAAACATAAGAAAACTCCTCAGGTATTTATTTGTGGCGACAAAGCTTTTAGTAAATCTTGAACATTTATTTCCCTTCCTATTGTGCCATGTCTATAAGAAAACTGCATTTGTGGGTTGAGCAGCGGAGTTGAGTATGTGGGTTGTTCCCATTAAAAAAAAAAAAACCTTGCCTACTCTTCTCTGCCAATGCCAAATAGCTTTCCTTGGTTTTGACTCTTGTTTTGTGTCTTCAAAGGATTGGATGTTTGAGGTTAAAGTGTTTTATTTAAGGAACCGGGGGACTCAGTAATGCTTGGGAAAATCGTACACACACATCACTAAGTAGGCACTTCTTCCTTGTGTCGGCTACCAGCTTGGTCGGACTCTGCTCAGGGACGCTTCCCATCCGTCAACCAGCATTTTATTAAAAGCCAGTCAATGCGGTTGTGTTGGCCACGCCGACACAGTTTGTGTTCAGTGGGTTTGAGGTCAGAACTCCAGGCGGGTTAATCCGTTTTATAGAGGTCGTCTCTGCCTCTGCGGGTCGGACATTGACGTCCTGGACAATGGAGTTGGGATTTTATTAGTGGAGATGTGGGGTTGCTTCTGGTTGACGATGGTGATGAGCCTCGTTTTTCCAGTGAAAAAGGAGATTTCACATGACATCATCACTCTGCCTCCACCAAAAGCTTTTTGGCATTAACACAGAGGATTTATGACAGAATAACATCTGAAGCCAAGAAGCAGTGCAGCGAAGTTGGATAGAAATGCAGAAATGTACTCACTTTGTGTTGTGTTTCTGAGGGTAGTATTGGGAGATACTATTAAGACAAAGTAAGACGACACTTTGAGGGACTTTGTTGACTCGTTGCGGCCTGATATCACAAGTTCCAGCTCCTCGCCTCCGTCTCCATTTGGTTTGCAAAAGATCTGCATTGCTTTATCAAAGTCTGCAACTCATTGAACGTCTGTGGAATGAAATTAATAGACTGGTAGAAAGTTAGCCAGTGTGGATACATCGGTGACTAGCAAAGCTATGAGAGTCTTCAGATTATGGTTGCATGTTTCCCCCCTTTTTCTTTTTTTTTTTACCACATGCAACCTCCTGATAAGAGCAACCGAAGATGATTGGTGTTTGTTATTTGGTAAAGCAAAGTAAAAGATAGCCGCTCAACTCATCTTCAAACTGGCCAGTCATCAAGGAAACAGTCGCAGTTGCAGTCGTCCCCTGGTTTCTGGCAGCTTGTGATTGTGAATGGAAGTAGGGAAAGTAAAATGGCCCAGTCAAAGTCCTGCATTTAGTTGAGAATGTGTGGGAAAAATTGAAAGCAGACATCCATTCAGGCCACCTGATTTTTTAAAAAAAACAACAGTTATTTTCCTGTCATTTGGCAGTAAGATGGTATTTTTATTAGTTGTTCACATAAAATCCCAGTAAAGTAAGTGACATTTTACAGTTTTGTGTGGGAAAATGTGAAAAAGGAATAGTTTTTGTCTTCAAATTCTGTAGATTCGTTTGTAGCTGAACACTGTCAAGCAGGTATTTGATTAGTCAAAATGTCTTTTACTGTGAATTAGAAGATCAACAAACAAGCCACCAGTCAGCACATAATATAAATAAAAAAAAATCTCAGGAAAAATGTTGGCTCCCTCTTCTTAAGCTGCCACCAGCAGCGGGAATTACTTAAACTTAAACATGCGGAGTAGACGTACAGATGTAAATCGATTCAAGCGGTGATGAATTAGTCTCATCGCTCTGCTAAAAGCCAGGCAGAGAGCTAGAACTATAGATGCACATCTGGTTACCTAATGTCTATTGAAACAGGTTCACTGCTCCTCTTTACACCAGCATTGGTTAAAGCGTTCCTGATCGTTTGCCGAGTTTTTATGGCATTGAGCTATAAATCCAGCAGAGGCTGCGACTATCATATGCGCTGTTCCGACTACACCCACACTGATCACTTAATCTGTGTCAGAGAAACAAATTTGGAATCAATTTCTTAGAGTTGGGTGACGTCCGATTGAGACAGGGCCTCTGGCAGAGATAAAATGTCTGCCCAAAGTTACCTCATAAGGTTTACAAGCTAATAGGGGGGACAAAATCCATCTCAAGAGGATTCTTTCTCCGCTGTTGGTCTCTTTCTGTATGGTCAGGGAAGTATGGGGCAGAAAACGGGGAGGTGGGGGATATGATCCATGTCCATTATGAGCAATAGAGGAAATGATTCAATCTTCCTCCTTCTCTCTAAGCTCTTTGGTTTTGTTCTGCATCCATGAAGCCTCCTTTAAAGTTCCTCTGGAACTAGGGGTTGTAGTTCAGGTATTATTGGAGCTTCTCAGATGCTAATTGGCTTCTTCCGGTTGCAAAAACAACACCCTGTTGCCTTGGTTACGCATCACCTTTAATACTGTAGAATACACAATTTGATGTCCAGCTCAGACAAATAGTTTGAGCATAGTGAAAGATTCTGGGGCATCAGAGATGATTTTTGATTTGATTTTGTTGATTTTATTTCGGACAAATTTTAAAAACCAACGCATTGGCCGTGGGAAGTGAAAGTTATGTTTTGGTATGTGTTGAAGTCCAGATCTTTGGTTGTAGATCTAGGAAGATAAAAAAAAATGATGAACATTTGTAATCTTTCAAAGTTTCAGTCGGGATTAGGCGTAAATAAACAGCTTTTTTTAAACCAATCAAAATTATGATGCTTTAAAAGTGAGGGCAAATGAAAACGTCCTTCAACTGGGATCCATTAACAGTCACAGTTTTCAATTAAATTTTGCTTGCCTTTGTGGCACTCAGGCAGGAAGTGCGTTATTGAGAGCAGCTTTATGTTTATTGATTTTTTAATCAATAAAATATGACATGTCTGAATAACGAGAATAGGAAAGACGTCGACTGTTGTTCTTAAGCTGCGAGAAAGAAAGAACATAAACAAGATGGTGTGGACATTTGTGTGATTTAATATGCATGCTTGCATAATGGTTTTGGGTTAAACTTCAACATTTACTAGTCATTTTCTTAAAAAACCCAGAACTGATTGTTTTTTACATGTTCTATAAAATGCTCTGTATTTGTGAAATAGATGTTAATAATAAATAGGAGCAGTATGGTGTAATAATTTACACCATACTGTTATTGAATTCAATATTTACTGAGTTTGAAATTAAATATAAAAAAAGTTAGTAATCATTGAATAAAGGCAGTTGTTTGGCTTCTGATGACTGTGAAAATCACTTTTTGGATTTAAAAACAAAATTAAGCTTTTATTCTTAAAACCTTGAACAGGAATACCAAATGTTGGAATCTTTGTGATGTTTAATAGGAATTTTGTTTTACTCATTAACGCAACAAAACTTTCTTTCCATTTTGTGAAAATTACAGTTTCACAGCCTCAGAGGAGGGTGTGAAACTTACAGAAGTTGAAGTTGTTCTTAAACTTCATGATAGGAAGCAACACAGTAAATACAATGTTTCTACATTCAACCATCTAGACTTACGGTTTAAAATCTTATCTCAACAGATCTCGGATTCCAGTTTTCCGTCATATAACAAAAAGTACAAAAAAGTATCCTTAAGAAGTCTCGGATTGGTTAAAAGATGTTTTTTTGTTTTACTCGGTAGTTGAAGTTCCCAAATTTGAATTTGGAAAAATTATAAGAAAGCTCACAAGAAATCAGCAATCAGAAATTTCCCACCAGCACTGGCCTGAAAATTCAGATTTGTGCTTAAACACTATTGTGATTGTAATGCTATGCATCTGCATCTGATTAATTGTTTCATTTAAAGTCTTGTCACTTTGCTTTTTGTTTTATAATTCTATTTTGTTTATGTGGGGGTTTTTTTTTCAGTGAATTGAAATGGAAACGACAGCAAAAAGTGACTGTTCTTAAGGACACAATTGGAAATTTGTTTAAATCATGTTTTACAAATAATCATACTTAACTTAACATGACAAATACAGTATGTACTTCCAAGCAGGAAAGCAACATTTTTAACAAATTTAGAACATATTAAAGGCCTAGAAACACCTTCAAATAACAAAGAAGGTGAAAAAAAGAGTTTGACATACTGTAGACGATTTATCCAGTAAAAGACAGATCTAGTTTTTGGTCTTCAATCTGCCAGGGTGTTTAACATCCAGTAACCCCACTGCCAAGTTTTTCTTGCCTCACTAATCTGAGGTTTGACATACTGATGAAAAGTTGGACAGGAAGATTCCTCAGCTGGGTTTAGCCTGGGGCTCCTGGAGGTAGTGGCAGAAAAGAGGAGCTCAAGAGAACTGAGTGCCATGACAGGCTCGGTGACCTCGTTCTTTCTTGCAGGCCTGTCGGTGTGATGAAGCTCATCAGGATCCAGGCTGATTCCACTGAGCAGCGCCAAGTGATGCTTGATGGACAGCATATTTGCCACAAAGCATAATTTGTTTTTTGTCCATTTATAACAAGTCAGGACCTTGAGCTATTGCAGTTCTTCTTACTTTTACCAAGCATGAAGTTAAGTATCTGTTTTGCTATTGCTTTACACTACATTACTTTGTTGCTATACAGGGGTATAATGTAGAAAGGGACATAATGTCTTTGCTTAATTTGGTTGTAAAATAAAGCAGAAACACCACTAACATAAAAAGTCATGGCTTTTTGAATCTATGGATTTTAAATAAGCTTTAGAGAGAAATGTTGATCCTAGAAATTTTGATCCGCACAATCAGGCAAAAGAAAGATCATTTTAGGCATCAACAAATTTGACTGACAAAAGATATTCTTCCAGACATTTCTGATGTCGACGCCTGTCAACCTCTCGCCTTTAAAACTCTTCACAAGTGAAATGCTGCTATTGAGATCCCAGTTTTGGACCACAAAGAGCAAAAGTGTGTTCAGAAACCAAGCCATCACCAAGCCGTGTGTGTATTACACACATTTTGTTCTCATGTTGGACTCAGTGATCTTCACATGTAGAGGCAAATAATTTAATTAAGAGTTGATGCACCTTCAAAGTCTAAATCCAAGCCCATCAGATTAAGTCTGCCCTAAGGTCTCAATGGACCGTTCCAACCCTGCTGGATGCGAAACTTCAGCTAAATGTGTACGCAATCAAGACTCTACTGCTCTCTTCTCCGGCCAACGTCTTTGTTGATTCCACGTTTTCTCAAACACACATAAGGGAGGTTTCTACTTCTTTGGTGTCAGTTTTCAGCGTTACTGGCTTTGCGGAGGGTTGTCAGAACTCGGAAGAGTAAGAAGGAATCATGGACAAAACATCCTCAGGGTCTAAAGCCATTTTTTTAATTATTATTTTTGCTTGTTTTTTAAAAGGTTCTTTTACAAGCGTTTAATGCCACTGCTTGTGCTACAGTATCACCCCTTCCTTCTCCTGCTGTCCATTGTCTTCCATTGTCGAGGTTTCTGTTAACTAAGTCATGCAGCAGACACTTTGATGGTGAATCAACATTATCCATCCATCCATTCATCCATTCTGGATGCTACATCATTCTTTTTGAGCCCCAAGAATGATGTAGATGGCCCCGGAGAGACCATCTGCATTCCAGTGCAGCTTTACACTGGTGTAAAGGGGATCTAAGTGAATATCAAGATGGCTTCCGCAGCTTGATAATGGATGACTTGGCTACATTCCGTTTAGACTTCCAGTGCCAGAGCGTCTGCTGTTCTTTATCCTTTATAGAATTTTCCAGTTCAATTTGTGATGGTGACAAGGTTCTTTTGTGAAAATCCATCCTTTCACAAGTTTGACATCATATTAAATCCCCTCAGCCATGTGCCAAACTTACTGCAAGACTGTCCACAGACTAGTCTGCTGTTTTTTTAATTGCTATTATTTTTTAATTCAATTAGGTTATTATTTCTACCCCTTTTTTCCCCATAAAATGCACACACGGCTTGCCACTGTAGGCTTTAACAAGTTCCTGGGTGTGCATTTTTCTCAGTGGGTTGTGTAGCCTAATAGCTGCCAGCAGCTACTTTTGGTGAAGACTAACTTCCAACCTTCCTGCCTCTGTCCTTCCCTCTGGTCTCCCCACTCTTCTTGTAATTTTTCTCAAGAACGTGGAAAGCACTACCTCACCCTTTCTATAAACACCTCTATCCCCCTCTTGCCCCCCAAAAGACTTGGAAATGTGTCCAGTGTTTTTTTAAACAGCAGCACTGGCAGCAAATGTTGAAAATGCTCGCTTTCTTTGTGTGTGTTCATTTACTTGCTTTGTTTTAGGTGGAATTGGCTCATTTCAGACTCAGTGCCTTAGGGGAAGGCAGTCGACGGCCTTCGAGTTGTGTCAGTGCAAACGATCAACTGCGCACACAAGAGACGCAAGCATACAGAATATACATACACACATCCAACATCTGCTTGGAACGTGATGAGGTCCAACCTTGCAACGAGGACGGAAAACAGCATGTGAGAGAGAAGAAAGGGAGGGGGACGGATGGGACGGAGGAATATGAATGGAAGGAGGGAGGGAAACTAAGCAGGAGCGCAATGAGACAGGCATGGAGAGCAGAAGCCCGGAGATGATGGTCTGAAGGCCTTAGATCCAGAGTAAGCCTCATCAGAGCGCAGCACACATGCCCTGTGAGTGTAGCACGCATCGCTGATGCTCACTTCAAAGGCCAGAGCTCAGGCAGGCCAGGAACAGTCCAGACACGCTCTTCCCATCGCAAAATCCGGTCCTTCTGTTCGTCCTGGCCACTCTACATGTCTTTAAAGTTTATTTTTATCTATCAGGTTTATCTCTTTGAACTGCAAAGAGATAAACGGACTGCATCATTCCCTCTGGCAGCAATAAGTCTTTCTTAAGTACATCTGTATGGCTTCTTGATGTTGACATGTTATCTATTTGAAAACACACCTATGCGCTCATATTGGGAGTATTTAACTGAAGAATTTGGTTGTCTTATGAGACATTGAGCTTCAGTTTAAAATTGATGTTTTTCAGCTATATCTTGTGTTATAATGTTATTCAATTATCAAAAACACACCTGGAGAGTTGCCTTGATTCTTTCATGCATGCATTTAATTTCCCATGGCAACCATTTAGCTGTGCAAAATGCCTGGGTGGATCTAGCACCGCCCTCTGGTGCTAGATCCACCCAGGCTTCTGGCTCACAGAGCAGCGCTCCCCCGCGACATCCCCATTCAGCTCCTTCAGACTAGCCAGCAACAATTAGCAAACGCCTGGTGGAACTGAGCGTCCGCTGATCTCAGTATATAAACTACTTCTCAATGCAACGCTGGTAAAAAGAAAGAAAAAAAAATACTGCTGAAGGGTTAATAGATGACTTCCTGACGGCGGAGTGTCAACTAGAGGAAGTTCCTTAAAGAGACAGAGGCCCAATTTCAAGATGTTAAATTCCATAGTCAAATTTGTTTAAAGACATATTTGATGCACACAGCATTTTTATAACAACTGAAGGTAGCATAGTTACTTGATTGTGCAGCAGAGTGGCCTGGAAAACACATAATACTGCCCCTTCGACGGCTTTAAACGGGGGTATGCATGAATTGGAAGAAGTTTAAAAATACTACATTAGCATCAAGAACTACAGGGGAGAGAAATGGTGGTATATTTTTAGTGATGTAAAAAATATACAATATAACAACATTTGTTTAGGTTTGGTGGAGAAGCATATTTCAAGTTGGGTTTGGGAAGGGAGCAACAATCCTCACATCTCTCAGCAGTAGGAGTTCCCTCTGTGGTACTGCTGCCCAGCCTTCATCGCCAAGCACACTGCCTTCATCCTCACCCTCACTCGATTAGCTCTGTCAAATGGCTGCCTCTTCAACAACTGGCCATGTAGCTCCGCCTCCATTTAAAGCCGTCTGGTGTCTTTATTATACACTCAGAGTTATGTTTCCTTCAAAACAAAAACAAACCAAAAATATTCCCTTACATCGCAGTGGACGGAGGCCAGCAGGTCTTCACGAGTAATAATACGTAAATGAGAAACTCTTCATATTCCAGCTCATATCACAATAGCTATTGCGTTCTGTATGAAATTTTCAGATTTGCCATTATTAGCTCTGGAATTGCACCACAAGCAAACGCTGCCTCCAGTTTGTCGTAGTGGCCAAATGAGATCCTACTTTCCATAAAGCACTTTCCCCATAAAACGTTTTTAACTAACGCAACAGTCATAAAACGTTTTAACAAGACACAACCTCCTACTTCAAAAAAGTCTTGTAACATGCTTTTATATTGAATGTGCAAGACGTGGGTTTTTAGAGATGTACAATAGAACTTCAGAAGCATCCAGACACGAACAACAAAGCTTGAAACGTGCAGTTGACTTATTGGATTTTCAGAGTCCTGCCTTTAGATTCTACACACATAAATAAAAGCAACATATATGCCTTATTCTGAGAGCAGTGGCATGACCTCTAGGATCACTTTATGTGGATTTTAGCTCAACTGATTCATTGTCTGGAGTAAACATGGCCGCCTTGTAATGACAGATATAAAAGATATTGTACACCTCTGGTAGCTTATAACTGAGACAACTTTTTATGTCCTCTAATTTTAGCAATTTGAAATATCTAAATACTTCTTCCCTGAAGCCAAAAAAAATTTGACGACCAGTCGAGTCAATCTAGTAAATATACTTGAGTTCAGTAGGTTGAATAATGTTGTCTAAAGTAATAGAGCTCAATGTATTAATCTGAGATAATATGACGTAAGAAGGCATAAATGTATTCAACAAACTGTGAAATGAAATGAAAATAAAACATGCATTGCGCTGTTTTCAACAAGGGCTGGATCTGAACTCAACTGCTAGACACCAGACAGGAGCCCAATCTTCCACTAAAAACCACAAACACAAACCTGACTCAGGGCTGTTCCCATCAAAAAAAATTACATCGAGACTCTTATGTCTTGTTTATGGAGTAAGTCACCTACTTCTGAGCCAGTCTGTTTAAGTCTGGAGCCGTAATAGCGGAAAATCTTATAGACTCTTCTTAGCGTTGCCTTTTGTGGCGTAGTCGAGGGGAGTGCGTCATAAACCACATGAGAAAACAAAGGTTTCACATACGAAGCTCTGTTGTGCCACTCAGATCATCGCCATCTGCAGCTGTCTGCATATTCACACCTTTGTTTCTGCTCATCTGCGTTTTTGTAGAGCAAAGATGCCCCCCTAAACTTAGAGCTCCCCGATTTTCTTAGCTCATTCGCTTCCCTGTTCCCTCCCTCGTCTTTCCACTGAGAAAGACCCTCCTCTTGTTATTTTTCCAAGACACCAGCAGACATCTGGATTTCAACTGCAGACCATTACATTGTAGCAGGCCCAGCTTTTATGGGCTTTGCAAGAAAAGTGGCAAGTAACAGCCATAAAATGGCAGACATCCAAAAGGTTGCCGTAGTACAACAGACACATCATGAATGAGACGGTTGTGCCCATGTGTTCCCTTCATGGAAGCTTTTGTTAAAATGAAAAAAAAAAAAAGAGAGAAAAAGATGGAGGCGGAAATGTGAATCAAAACAAGGAGATGTGACTCCCATGTTTATCAAAACCAAGATGCGTTCTGGCTCGGCTTGCAGAGTTTGGGTTTTCCATAAAAGCGCCGCCAAACCATACTGAGATGTTTGTCATGAATGTGTCGCATGGAAATTGTATCAAACAGGACTGTTGAAGGGGACCATTAAAAAGATTTAACTGTTGGTATTGTATATGTCTGTGCGTTTGCATGCTTGGTTGTGTATTTGAGCATGGATGTGTGGATAAACAACCATTTTCCCAAGATGTCTTTTAGCTGGAAACTTGCGGAGCGGAGAATGACGGCGTGGCTCGTGGGTTTAAGTCAAGTTTTCTGGGAGTCCGGGCCTGTCCGTGGTCCTCCACCTGGCTGCTTGTGCTTCTTCTTAATGCTTATTCATCCATATTATCAGCGTGAGATTTTCTTATGCAAATGAAAAGGGAACTAAGGTGAGCAGGATTACTCCCTGGGGCTTAAACACCGCAGGCGAATAGTTCGAATATCTGAGATGGTATGCCTTTGGAATTTAGAAACACATGATTTATGCACAAGACACACATATGTGGCAGATATTTCTTGGGAGTAAAATAATCTGTACGGAGTTCTTTGATAGAAAAATGTGTCCGATTTGACAGCGCTTGTCCAGGTCACCTCAAGATGTGCTTGCTGAACCATGGGTCTAGCCCATGGTTCATGGTTCACAACCTCTTATTTCAAATAGGTGGAGTCCCAACATCTCCAAAATGCAAGCATATGGCCTCAACATGTGTCGTACCCCAAAGAATTGTTGTCTGAATGCCTGCCGACGTATGTCAGAGTTTCTTCTCCAGAAGGATTTTATTTAGCTAATTTAGTAGTTGAGCTTTAGCCATAACTTTAAAATAGTGATTAATGTGTTGAATGTAAACTGGCTCTGTTATTCAGTGCAGTGATTGCATGTTTTTAGAAAAATGTCAATGACAAAACTGGATAGTCATATTTAAATTTTTGGCATTATGTAGTGTAGAATAAACTGGGTTCATTTTATTCTTCAACTGTCCAAAGATATGTAGCAGTTGTCACCCTAACTCCACTCTGATTGGCTGACCAGCGCCTTGTGATGACTCCTGTCCCAAAAGTACATTCTGCTAAGATGACACTTAAACCCAGGGAGATCCAGGAAGAAAGTGTCAGGGTGTGGGATGAGGTGGCGGTGAAGCAAACGCTTGAAGACCCAGGCAGGATGAATTGTGATGTTTTAATGAAAAATAATCCTAAGAGAACAGAACATAACGATTGTCCACAAATCCAAATCCCTGGCAGCACTGCTGAGCGGAGGCTAAGGCTCAATACAGGTAGCAACAGAGAATACGAATGGACTGAACGTGACACACCGCAGAAGAGACGCTAACTGAGACAAGGACCCGATGGAGACACAGAGACACAGGTGACACTAAATACACGAGAGGTAGCTAATCAGGGAACGAGACACACCTGGGAACAATCAAGGGGAGGACAGGACAACAGGGAGACTCAGAGACACAGAAAACTGGAAAATAAACACAGAAAAACACAGATCACGACAGAAAGAACCTGAAAACCATCATAGCAACTTGGCTAATGGAGGCAGACCTAGGTCTGATTGGTTTGGATCTTTGTGTTTTATGCAGCAAAGGTGTGCAAAATTTAGATTTTTGCTCCAAACGCCTGAAACACGTGCTTGACATGACTTAGTAACTTTCTCTTAGAGTGCCTGCTTTAGTATCAGCAACCCTGTTCTAAGTCCAAAGTGAGAAACCAAGAAACTGTCCGATGATCTAATCCAGAACCCACAAGTTTACCAGTCTGAGTGACCGTCTGGTCTCAATAACAGCTGCTTGTGCAAAGAAGTCAAGAAAAATTGACCTCAGTTTGGAGCAGTGGGTTTGGGAAGCACGTGTCCAGAAGCCTGGTCAGCTTTGTGAGTGAGACAGCAGGTCGACTCTGGACCACAGTGAGGTACTCAATGTCTTCAGTGCCAACTTTGTCACGTGAAACTAAAATGTGGAGGTACACAGTCTTTTTTTCTTTCCCTTTTTTCAAATTACGATAGGTATTAAAAATAAGTTTAAGCTTCAAACCCCAACTCTTCAGTTTCTGAAGAGCCTACAGATTCTTGTGAAATTTTACATCTGTAACCAGTTAGTACAATATTTTAGAAAATTTGTTGCACGATTCTTAAACTTTTCCCTTTTAGCTGTAGGTTGTAGAGTACTGTAAAATTGCAAGATTATATATATATACTGTATATATATATATATATATAGATAGATATTTGTCTTTGGAAAAAAGGGTAAAGTTCACTGTGTGGATAAGATAAGAATTAATCCTCCAGACTGGTATTAGAATTATTTCTATCTCATTTTAAATGATTTTATCATAGCTTAATCAAGCTAGTCCAATAGTCCAATTGGGTAGATTTTTAAGCTTAAATATCCATGAATTATACACACTTGTGATTTTAGATCTATGTTACTCCTATAACTAAGTGAGACTGTCATAAAATCCATAGTCTCACTATCAGCTAGTGTTTCCTTTTAGTGGCGTGTTTGAATCCAGAGCTTCGGTTTCAGTCTCACAGAAGTAACTGAGCTAAGGGCAGCATGACCAGGCAAGGGGAAAAATCATGACTGCATGCTGCTCGACTCAGATCATCTCACAGTTCCAGCATTTCCTGAACATCCAGCAGCTCTCGTCTGACTGACCATTTCAAAACTGGGCAGATTAAAAAGCCTTTTACTGTGGACTTCTGGCAATCGAACAGCTGACATTTCAACAAAAGTACGAATCTCCTAAAACTCCAAAATCAGTCTGTGGTTGGTTAGAAATTCTCATAAGTGATGACTTTTCCTGGCTTAAGTCAGACATATTCAAACATTTAGTAATAACTTTTTTTAATTTTTTTTTTACAGCATGACTACTGCTACACAAAACAGAAAAACTAACTAATAGAAATGCCGTCGAGTATTACTCAGCTGCCATGTGTGCCTTTGATTAAGAACATTCAGGGTTAGAGAAGAGACACAGCGAAGCAGAAATATGTACAACAGAAACTCTCTCCCACATCGTTTTTCATGTTTTTAGCTCCATATTAATCAGATTGGTCTGACATGCCACCAATGTATTTGTCCTTCTGGTTTTAAGTTCATTTGTCACATTGTGAATTTCGACCTCAAAAACACAACAGGCACAACGAAAGTCCATCGATCACAAGGGCACAGCTAAGCAGAAAGAATGAATAATGAACTAAATGAAAAACAGAAAAAGTGGGATATTTTTATGTACCAGAGCAAAATGTGCCTTTTCTGAATAAGGATAACGATATTAGAATAAGACCTGGAAGTTTTCTCAGAAATTGGGACAAGAGACACGTCAGTTTTCTACAGTTCCAGACTTTTTAATTTTTTTCCTCTTCTTTTCTAGCTTTAAATTTTAGTCCTATTTTGATCCCCATAAACAGTTTCCACCAAGTCCAAGTATTTTTTAGGATCTATTCTAAATAAAAAATATATTGAGATTAGGCTGGATTTTGTCACCTTCCTAAATGTTTTGTCAAAAGATGATTTAGGCATTATGTCATTATTTTAGGAAGGTGACAATTGTTTTTGAGTCAGTTGGTTAAAAAAACAACAAAAAAACCCATTCTACTATTACTGCTCAGATCTATCTTCTTCAATAAGATGATGATTAAATTCCACGTTTGTCATTTAATGACCAATAAAAGGTCCTAAATGCATCATGCCACATGGCTTAAATCATCCTAACGTGGCTTTTAAGACATGGCGGACTTCACTATGTTCAAATCCAACTTTAAGGAGTCCATCCGATATGAGATGTAGACTTTGTGTGTCCATACAGCAAAATCTGCAGCAAGTCTTATAGTTTATAATGTTAATATGGACCAAGTTCTCAAAATAGACGCTTTGGCTAAGCATGTTCATTTTTGAACCCCATGAAAAGATTGGAATTGTTTTAACATGACAGAAGTCCACGTTCATATTTGCTCCTCTCTAAATTGAAACCAATAGTAAAAACAATCTCATTTCATTTTTTCATAAAGTTGCAAAGATGTTTATTTCTTTCAGATATGGTTTCCCCCCAACCCCCTTACTGGTCATCACTTATTAATAGAATCCAAATTTAAAACAAACAACAACAAAAAATCAGTGAATATATCTTTGCTTCTGAAGAAAGACCCTCTACAACCAGAGACGTAGACCTTTTGTTTCACCAAGCTCTCAAAAATGTCAAGAGACGTGATTCTGACTGGGCGAGTTTAGCAAAAACAAACAGAGTTCCTCAAATTGGTTTCCTTCAGACTTTCACACATCTTGAACTTCTTTGGCATCATTACATTCACATGTGTTGTCTGTGATTATTTTAAGAAAAACAATCGTCTTTAGCCTCAGCTAGAAAACAAATAAACCGAGCCACTTTGCCACAAGTTTATGTCTGTAAATTGAAAGCTTTTCCTTTCGTAATATATTGTTACTTAAGTTGACCTTTTGATCATCTTTATGTTTGTTTTGTTTTGGGTTTTTTTTTTAAAGGATTTTTAATTCGCAACAGAAAGGGTCAAGATTCCAACGCGAGTTAGGGCAGCAATTAACCTCTGCCTGTTTTTTTCAGATTTTGCTTTGGAAACATTTGATGGGAGTTTCCATGTGGGCAAACAAAATCAACTCGTCACAGTTTACCCTCTTGTTTTGCGGTTTATTTGAACCGTGATGATACAGGCCTACGGCTCTCTAGTTTTCCATTGCTTTTAGCTGAAAATGAGCGACAGCTAATATCGGGAGGGCCCGAAAGCCGCACACATGAAAGCCGCACTTGAGATTCGAACATAAAAGCCTGGAACGTGTGCAAACGCTCTCTCACACCGTCTTGAAAATCGACAAACATGCACATGCCCTTCTGCCCTCTGTGCAGATCCGCACTTGACACGTTGTCATGAACTCACCAGCTGCCAGTTATCAGTTGAGTGCAAAATCCTCAATTGGCAGCGTCCCTTGGCCTGAGGAATACATTTCTGCTCAGCATGAATGCGAACTCTGCAGAGGTTTTTTACAGAAACAGCCACTAAGTTCCCAGAGATATGAAGCGACCTCATCAATTAAATCCCTGTGCTTTCTGTATTTTTTACTTTTTTCTAAATAAAGGCTCAAAAACACATTGGTGCCAGTAAATGCAGCAAGCATATGCTCAGCTTTTCTCTTCAAGACTCATGTTTAAGCATTATGCGGGAGCTTCATACACTTTAACACATTTCTTTAACATAATCTATCAAACACACCAGTAATAAAATCTCAACGGTTTATTACGTTTTGACTGTACACCTTATTTCTGGGGGTGCACTCGGTTTTCCATTCAGCTCTATTTACAAAGTCCAAATTCACAACAAATGCCATCTTAAATGGCACATGACGCTGTTAACCTCTCAAGAAACAACGTACACATAACTTATGAATTATTAAGTATGTTGTACAGCCTTTGTAGACCAATAATAAATTGATAAATGTTTTAGTTAAAAGGCAAAAATGGAGATGAAAGCAACAAAGTTCTTATCAAATATTCACCCACCATCAAGAAATAAGAGCCTAATAGCTGCTGTTTAATGGCTTATTCGTTATTAATGAAGTGTTCTCAGCTGTATTGCTACCTATCAATAAATATTTTTTGTTGGGATTTTTATTGCTATGGTGGAGTGACGACCTGAAGACAGGCATCAGCCTTGTCTCCATGGACAAGTGGAGTGAGTATAGAGAATAGAGAGATGGGACTTTTGGTGTAAAGTGGTACATATTTATCATTTTGTGGATTTGAGGTTAAACCAAGATAGTTTTAGAACCTCGTAAAGATCACTTGTTATGGCCAATGATCGCTCCTTCCACTGGGTGACATAGCCAAGGAGGTGGGCAGAGTCCGTCCGTCCTTCCACTCTCCATACCTACTGAGACAGTGTAGGTATATGCAGGAAGGCTGGTCATCCTGCATATTGATGAAGATAATTGAGAAAAAGCCTGGTCATTGAGCAGGTGGCTTGGGACAACCTGAGTGTACCCCATACCGTCCCAGGACAACCAACCATAAACCCATGGCGCACCGCCTTGCAGTCTGTGCTCGATAGCTGCTGCTGTTGTTTTTGAGGGATTCAAGTTGGGATCTAAACACTTTTTCTAACGTCTGTTTGCATGTCCCTCCATGGGGGATCCTGGTTTCCTCCAGTGTTTTTGCAAAATGTGAGAATTCTGAAAAGAAAAAAAAAAGACATGCACCTGATTCAGGACTGTGTGGCTTTTCAGTTCAGGCTTTTCATCACCTGTCTTTACGCCTGACATCCAGAGACAGACAGGAGAGGGGGAAGTGAAGGTGCACCAGGCTCTGTTGACGCGATTCAAAAACAGTGACAGAGCAGCACAGATATATCTGTTGCAGAAGTGGGAGATGAAAAAGCTAAGGGCCGTTGGGAGGGAGGGGAGATTTGTTTGGGTTGGACCAGGATGCTGAGTTTGTCTCTGAAATAAACTTCTTTTACATAAGCGCAAATCTTCAAAGCGTATCATAGGCCCAAGGAGTTGAAAAGACGGAGAAAATACATAACTGACTGACACAATTGATTTGGCTCCTTTCCCTACAGTCCGTCTACGTCTGTTTGCCATCCAAGATGCCGCTGGGAGGAGAGAGAGGTAGGGTGTGTTAGGCACGTGACTGGCAAAGAGTGGAGATTTCCAAAGTGACTAAAACTACTTAATGTGGCAGTGTTTTTTTTTTTTTATGTGTTATTCACAAAGCATTTTCGTTGAAGGAGAACAAGTGCTAGAGTCTGTGTGTGGTGCTCTCACACTCACATAAATGAAAGAAGAAAGACAAAGAAGAAGCATGGGCATAAAAACACAACGGGAAGGTTTCAAAACCTTTCGTCCGCTAATTTGTTTATTAAATATATAATGTTCATTAATGGGAATTAGAAGAAAACTAAATATCAGAACCTTGTTTTGTGGCCACCTGTGAGTTGTCACTTTGTTTCATGTAACTGACCCCATTGACTCTGTTAGCAGCTGGGGAACACCTTGGATCCCTCTTGCCCGTGCGCTGACTGTACATTAGGCTGCGCTGCACTCCTCTGCGCTCACATGTGGCACCCAGGCCCTGATCTTGGCCCACGCTCTGCTGGCTCTCAGACACCACTCTGTTATTTATTTATTTTTCTTTATTTTTGTACTCGTAGGAGAGCTGAAGTCATAAATTAAACATCGCTTGCACGTTGTAATAATTAGAAACCAGCAGGACGTGTTAATCAGAGACTCAGAATGAGAAGTGAAGTTCAAGGGATGGAGCACATGCCAGCTTCTGCATGGGTGGTGGCACCACGGATGAGACAAATCCGCCCATTTGATGGGCCTGAATGAAAATTAAGTGATTTTATTGAGGGAAAAAATGAGTTGTCACCAAGCTGCACTGCAAAGACACAACATCTTACTATTTGTGATCTCATTTCTAGTGCAAATACCTTATTATACTTTGTATACGTAATTCTTACTTTGCTGTAAGTGAAAAAAATCTGCCATTAGAATTATTTACTTAAAATGAGCTTCTATATCTTGCTGAGAAGTTAGCTTTGTGTTAATTCAAGTGTGCTAAGATACACTGCCTGGCCAAAATAAAAGTCGCCACCTGGATTTAACTAAGCAAATAGGTACAAGCCTCCTATTGGATA
>CAEFZX010022098.1:0-42282 GCA_903066825.1 Alfaro cultratus | reverse complement strand
AGCTTGATTTCAGATTGATTCAAACCAATATCCAAACCTTTCAATACATCATGCATAAGCCTTTTCCCATTCTTTATACAATTGGATCACTACACTACTCTCTTCCAGGTCTTTTCTGGCTTTTAAAAATGTTTCATAAAGTCTGAACTGATGTTGAGATTCACACAGCTGATGGGAGGAAAGGTGTGTGTGTGTGTGTGTGTGTGTGTGTGTGTGTGTGTGTGTGTGTGTGTGTGTGTGTGTGTGTGTGTGTGTGTGAGAGAGAGAGAGAGAGATTGAGAAAAAAATGCTTTCATACTGGTAAAATCTTCTTTTTATAGCAGACTAACAATAATATTCCTCTCTTGATGGTATAAAGAGATTATTCTGTTTTCTGTTGCCTTCCAGGACATTTTATGTTGCCAAGCACAAGATTACACTCTTTTCCTAGAAACGTCTGAGGACGTTTGATTTGGCTTCTCTTAATGTTCCTGCTATCTCTCGCTCTCTGATGGATTTGTTTTGTTTTCACAGCCTGAGGATAAAATGGCTTTACAATATGGCGCAGTTAGTCATGTGGAGCTCCTAAAAAGTAATGCCTCCGCACTGTAAAGTTCGGATGTAAAGTGAATCCGCCCCGCAGGAAGGCTTCATCATAAAGTTGTCATGTTCGTATCTTAGATATTAGTGTTGCCTGTACATGTGATGCAGCATAAATCTCACAGATGTGACTTAAGAGCCTTTGGTACACAGACTGTAATTCACTGGCAGGATGAATAAAAAAAAGACAGCCGGGTTTTATTTTACAGCAGTAAAAAAAATGTGTTGGCTACTTTAGTGAGATCTTTATGTTTTAAACAGACTTTTTTTTTTAGTCTTATGGAGAAGGAACTTTACTTTGAATGGTTGGAATCGATCCATCTTTGGATTCATTCTAGCCGTCAAGCACTTTAAAACTTTCCTACGATTCATTTTAGGAGTCTGAAACTTCGCTCTAGAGCTTTTCTGACACGCGCCTCATTACCAGCGCCGGTGTCCATCAGTCGCCGTCTCGTCACAACGGTTTGGGTTTGTCGGCGTTGTGACACGTTGTGGTCTTTTCCTCCTTCCTTTCCTGTTCTGTAGCGGTGCGTCGGGGAGCAGCAGTGAATCAGAGAGCAGCTCCGAGTCTGACACGGACGAGTCGGAAAGCAGCTCCAGTGACAGCGACTACAACCAGGCTTCCCGTACAAACACTCCAGAGGTAAAGTGAGAGCCTAAAGGGGCAGTATCATGTAAGATTGATACATACATGAATTGCTGCCTTTACTCTTTGATGCATGTTTGAGAAATCCTTTCATCTCCATGGCAACCATTAAGCTGTGCAAAATGCCCGGGGGTCAGGGGCTACCCAGCACCACCTTTGAGACGCAGCTCCTCCTTGGAGCTGCAGTTTCCAAGCATATGCAACTCCCCCACTCAGCTCCTGCAGACTAGCCAGCAGCAGTTAGCAAACACCTGGTGGAACTGCTGAGCTCATCATACCAGCTGCTTCTCAGAGCAACGCTGTTAAAAACGTTGCTAAATGATTAATAGAGGAGCCATGTTGTGATGACTTCCTGAAGGAGGAGTCCCAGAAAGAGCAGGAGCTTCTTAAAGAGACAGAGGCCCAATTTCAAGGTGTTAAATCACAAAGTAATATTTCTTTTAAGTCATACTTAGTATATGTAGCATATTTATAGCTACATGTATGTCTTGGTGTAATAAGGGTAACAGTTACTTGGTTGTGCTATGAAATGGCACTATGTGCCTGGAAAACATGTGGTACTGCTCCTTTACAGTTTGTCCCAGTAGACATGATATTTCAAATATCCAGTCAGATTTATGAAGAACGGGTCATAGTCCACTTCTGTCTGAGTTTTGGTTCTCTCTTGTGTTTGCATTTTAATTATTTCAGCGTTATCTCTCCATATTAGTTCATTCCATGATATTGAATGTTTAGGTTTCCTGCGCTGTGTATTTAGGTTTAGTCTCTGAACTCATTTAACTTAGATCAGTTAGATCCTCATTGTTTCCATTCAGTTTCTCTTGTGCCCATTATTCATCATCTCAGTTCTCTGCCCAGATTGTCCGCAGCTGCTCTGCTTTCTGTTGACTGCGCCTGTTTTCCATGTTACTCATCAGATCTCCACAGTATTTAAGCTCCTTGGTTTCTCTCTCAGTGCTGGATTCTACTGCTGCTCTTCCCTTGGTTCTCATCTTGATGCTCCTCATGTCTTTCTTTACTTTTAGGCCATTTTTATATCCCAAACTGCATCGTGTCTCTTCCATTTGGGTCCTTGTCAAAAACACGGCAAACATAACAGTGCAAGTGTTCACAGAGTGTTTTATGATAATATTATTGTGTATTATCTGCACAGGAAATTTTGAGTAATAAAAAAGTAAATTAGTAAAACTACATAGTACGCTTACTGATGGAAGCGAATGATTTCTCTGCAACTTGTTGACGAGCATTTATTAAAATCTGTAGATTTGAGTCTGTATTAATTGTGTACTTTGTGTGGATTAGAGAAAATCCATAATAAACTAAAACTTGTGCTCTCAATGCTTAGTTTGTAACAAGAAAATAGTATTTATAACCATTACATTGTCAAATAAGTGTTTAGAACCCAAAATAGTGTGAATGATGAAGATCATTATATGTGAACATCCAACATGAACTGTTTGTGTTGGCATACCTATAGTAAATGTAAAATGTTTAAGTACAGTTGAATTGAAGGTTCTTCAGTGAGCAAAGAAAACATTTCTAACTTAATTTTTTGGGGGGGGGTTTCTCTCTATCTTCATTAATTAAAAAACAAAAAATGTTCTAAAAGATTGTTGTTGGGTGGGGTTGTCAGCATATTTAAAAAAAC
Organism: Alfaro cultratus; assembly: GCA_903066825.1. Taxonomy (NCBI): domain Eukaryota; kingdom Metazoa; phylum Chordata; class Actinopteri; order Cyprinodontiformes; family Poeciliidae; genus Alfaro; species Alfaro cultratus. The sequence goes on along the minus strand of CAEFZX010022098.1, from coordinate 39,409 downwards.
AAAACAACAACAGCGAAGTATTTGCTGTAGTGCAAATTTGACAATGTGATCACTACAGCACAGCTATCTGCAACAGGAAGTTAGAAAAAGGAGCAGCTGAATACCCCCATAAGCTAATGATTCAAAAATAAGGCAGAACTTCTGTTTAATCTTCTTTGTTTGCAGGCTGTTGTTGTTTTTAATTGCCTCTACTGCTGCTCATATGCTACCAAGTTAACCTAACTGAGGCAATCTATGAGAAACTAATAAGTTGCCACTCATGTTGGCTGCCTTATTCTCACAGGTAGATGAATACAGGAGCCACTGTTCAGATTCAGGTGGGAAAGTTGCGTTCCCAGATTGCCTTTTTCAGCCACTTCATGAGGCAGAACTATCCCCCCCAAAAATAAGTTGGACTTTAGATCTTTATTCTCCCTGATCCACTGGCTGTTTGCTTCGCTCCGACCCGAACGGTCGCTAAGCCGCCTCGTCCCGCGGCGAAAGCCATAAAGATCCCAACTGCAGAGGAGCGAGTCTTGCCATTAGTTATCGCATTATTTTAATGGCTCGACGCTGCCTGCTTTTATAGGCTTATGCAGTCTAACACACTGGGAGAAACGCAGAAACACGGGGGGAGGAAACGACGGCAGCGCCGCAGCTGCCACATATGCAATAAAGAGCTTCCAGCACGGCGTGATACAATAACCACAAGAAACGCAATACTTTTACGTTCCTCTGTAAAGATTCTTCATCCGGAGATGGTTTCATTATTTTTAGAGGCGCGCTGAGTTCCTCACTTGTTTATGACCGAAGGAAATTTAGTTATGATTCCGCTCTGATAAAGTGCAGGAGCTGCGGAGAGCGCCTGCTGAAATATTAATGAAGTTGTGTTTTTTTTGTTTTGTTTTTTTGTCCTCTTTGCAGCCGGAGCCTCCTTCCACTAACAAGTGGCAACTGGACAGCTGGCTGAACAAAGTCCAGGCTCAGACCAAACCGCTGGTCCCCGCGCAGCAGGAGCATCATGGCGCAGGTTAGTGGAGAGCAAAAACACATCCTGGTTTGATTTTAAAAAAACAAAACAACTAATCCTGGGTAAATCTGTTAAGGCTCCATCAGCCAGGATCTGCAGACATTTTCTCCCGGGAACGAAGCACCAGGAGTGGGCACTGCTGCCAAGACCAAGCCCTGTGGGTCCGGCAGCACACCTGTTCCCGCTGCTCCCGCGGCGGAGCACAAAGACAGCAGGACCGGCTTCTGGTCCGTGTGTTTTCTTTTAAAAGGAATCCTAGCCGGCTGCTGAGCAAAGTGTCAGTAGAGGTGAACTGTTGTTTCTGCTCCTCTCAGCCCGGGCAGGGAGAAGGCCAAAGCCAAGCTGGGCCAGAAGGCCTCAGGGGAGGGTCAGAGGTCAAAGATGAGGCTGTCGCCAGGCGTATTGTCGGGGCAGGAGGTCCCGGCGCCCAGGAGGAACACCACCGGCAAGAAGCAGCCGCGCCGGGCCGAGAGGTCCAGCAGCGTGGAGGAGAACCAGAACCAGGCATGGAGCCGGACCAACCAGCACAGGTAACGGAGGAGAGGATGAAGGCGGCTGCTTTACGCCTCTCAGAACCAGCAGGAGTCCAGACATAAACACGAGTCACATAGGGAATTTTCTCTGCTGGAGGCTGAAAAAGTTCACACAATCCAACCAGGCAGCAAACACAAAGTTAAAGTAAAGACTTTAAAGTTTACAAGGGTTTTTAATTCCCAAAGAGAGGAAAGAATGAACAGATGATGGTCATCATCAACAGGAGGGTTCCTGGAATATTTTTGATTAGTAGGAGGACTATGCTGTTCTGATATTGGTCAATAGATCAAAACACAAATTACCACATAAATAATGTTTCACCCCTAAGATCAGAGGACAAAGAACTGTGGCTGGATGTTTAACCCCGGCTGCACTGCAAAAACACAAAATCCTACCAAGTGTTTTTGGTCTGGTGCAAATGTCTTAGTAAACTTTAAATAAGACAAAAAACTAGGTTACAAGTAACTTTTTAGTAAGAAGCAGAAGTTTGTGGTAAGGCAATAATTCCTTAATATTGATGAAAAAGTATTTGTTTTAAGTGAAATAATCTGAGATGTCTGTGTGTTCGCGACTCAAACTGTTTGCCTGGCAAAAGTTTCGTGAGAAAAATAAACTACATAGAATATACAAGATTAAATAGTCAAACCCCAACAAAATGTAAGACCTGTGATTAAGGTATTTAATGCCAACTTCATTTTTATATGACTTTAAGACATTTTAAGACCTTGATTTTAGATGTGTGAACTTAAGACTCTAAGGACGTATGAAGACTAGTTTAGGAAAGAGGGTGTCCTTACATGACTGACACCCTGGATGAATTTAAAACCTGTGCGTGCGTGTGTGTGTGTGTGTGAGTTGCACGCAGACTCTTCTTTCCATTCTGTGACTGAGGCTACTGCTAACTAGCTGCTAGCTATCTAGCTTTGTATGTGTCTATTGGTAAATGATCGCTGGTTGGCTGGACAATGTTTGTCTTCGCCACTGGCTCACTTCTGCTGTATGATGCCATGTGCATTCTGGGCAAAACAAATGCTTGGCTCTATACAAAATGTGATTTTTCTTTTGTCATGATACAGATCTTAAATTTCATTCATAATAACCTTTTAAAAACATCTTGAATTTGAGTTGGTGAGACCTGTAGAAACCCTGTTAGCGGTTTCCTTTCATCTGAAACAGAAAGTTTAGTCAAAATGGCTGATAGTTGGACACAAGTGTGTGTATCAACAAGACAATAATCCCAAACACACACATTCTCTCAAGCCAGTTTTGAAATGGATAAATCAGGCTAACATTGACCTTCAGGAATGGCTATGGCCTTTTCCTGTTGATGGGTCGTAGTAGAAACCTGGAGCTATGGCTCCTTGGAGCTTTTGGTCGGTGTAGATCCACGGTGAGTTTGGGGGGAAAACATCACACATTCTTGTTTTTTGAAACTCTGTGAAGTTGTATGTTGTATAACCATCACAAAGCAGTTCAAATGCATTGTAAAAAGCTCAAAAATCCAAGGAAATGATTGCAGATGACGAGTGTGTGCAAAGTGTAATGTAGTGGATTAATATTTAGTCTGAGGTTTTCAGGACTGTGATTTCCCACAGTGGATTTAGTGGAACCAACATTGAACTCGTTGCTCAGCTTGACTTCAGGCCAATTAGCAGAACAAAACCACTTTCCTATTTCCTTTCCCATTTCTCTCTCCCTTACTCACTTATTCCTCTCCTTTCTTGCATCCTAAACTTCCAGACTAATTCAGTTAAACGCTTGCTGTTTTCAATTATTTCAGCCCGTTGCATTTATTTATTTATCTAGTTTTCCATTTCGAACACCCATTGGCCCCCCGGAGTTATCCCCGGCAAACATTCTGCTCAGCTGTTTGTCAGCGATCAGTAACCGGGGTCGCCGCGCCTTGCTGCCGGCTTGATCTTAACTCGGAGCGCCGCGCTTCCTGTTGTTTGTGTCTCCTCTAACTAGCCCTGCGGCGAGAGAGAAGGACCTGTTGCCCCCGCCTACCCTGGAGCACCAGAACCCCCCCAGGCCGCGGGGGAAGCCTCTCAGCGGGAAGACGGCCCCGAGGAAAGAGCCTCGCAGCGCCACCAGCTCAGCCACTCCACCAGCAGCGCCGCAGCAGACCCCCACGCCTCTTCCTGCCGTCACTGTGAACCAGGTCAGCGTCGGCTCACCGCCTCTTTCCAACATCTGGAAACCTCGGCACCGGGTCCGGCATGTGTAGCAGATTGTTCACGCATTCTGACAGGAACGCTTTGGCTTCCAGCATGAAGATGGCGTTTTCAAATGAAAATCGTAGATCATAGCTTTAGTTACGTGGCTCAACCTGGATTTATGCAGATGAAGAGACAGAAAAAGCGTTTTGCTGAATTGTCACAAAAAAATGCATTGGCCTGATAAATCAGGAGTCATTAGCTGCATTTCCATGACAAATTTGCACAAAACTTTATCAATATTCCACTACTGTCAAAAACAATTTTGCAATTGCAACGTTTCCATTAAATAAGAATCTCATGTGAATAAACCTGATCATGTGACAAGTCATTGAAAAACACTCTGCGCCATCATCTTCCTACCACTTCCTGTTTGTGTTTCCTCCAGTAGTAACATCCTGTTGTTGGTCATTCAACCTGTTTGACGCAAAGAAAAGATTTTCCACTGCAGTTTTGCGAAATACTCTAATTATGATACAGCTGAAAAACCACCTCATCCTAAAAACTCTTTATCGGAAGAGTTTTTTTCTAAATTGCTGTGTTTCCGTTAAGCACATTTATTTTCATAATTCCAGATGCGCAATTTTATGGTGACTGTAAAAGCAGCTCGTGTTGAGGTTTTTGGTGATTAAACACCGACATGCTAAACACGTTGCACCAGTTTTGCTTTCAATAACTTGGATGTGTTCATAAAGAAAAATGAAGGTACGCCTAAATCTTCAATGATTTTAGATAAAAGTTTGTTTGTTTGTTTTTTAGAAAAAATAACTTTTTGAGGCTTCGTTTCTAGATTCAACTACATACAGATAAAACTCACATATGAATTTCTTCAGCCGGGACAGGGAAGCGGCCAAAAAGTTAAAAAATAATTTTTGCATTACTTCACTACAACTTGTCTATGATGCAAAACTGCCAATAAATTACACAGATGTTTGTGGTTCTAAAGTGGCAAAATACTTTTAATACATTAAACGCAGCAAAGTTTTGCATCGTTGTAATAAAAGCACAGCCTGTGTTTGCTCTGTCGCTTTCACAGGAGACGAAAATCTCAACTCAAAGCAGCGAGGATTCAGAAACAAGCTCTCCTTCTAAACAAAAGCAAACTCATCTATGAAGGAACTGGTAGATAAGCAACATTAGACGCGTCTTTCAGTTTGCATGTGCCAAGCAGACGGCCGTCCGCTCGGCCGTGTGACTCCTGAACGCTGAACGCCGGTGACATCCGGAGTCACACAGTCAAAGCATGTTTCTTTTCACTTCACAGATTAGCAGAACAAGCTGGCAACTTGTGCCGCATAATTTGCATGATATTATCACGTTTGGTGATCCAGTTACAGACTTTGTTTTTGATTATAATGTTTGTCTACAGCTGATCTCTTTTGTTGGGGAGTTTAGGAGGTTAGGTTCAATTGGTGGTAAATAAGTCGGATTATTGTATGTAAACAGTCAGGATTTCTATATCTTCCTCTAGACTCCAGAGGGACGTATAAAATACAACCTTCAGGATAACTGGTATTATTGTGTTGATCAAAGCATTTTAATCTGTAAACTTCCAAATTACATCAATCGGTTTCTCATGAAAAATCAACAGATTGCCCCACTTTTCCGCGCCAATGTAAAGATGTGAATTTATTGGAAATTTTCTGCAAATGTAATCTAAAACTTTACGAATGCCTACATGCGGGTGGCAGTGTGTTTCTTCTGCTGTCTCAACCTAACTTGATGTCAAGTTATAGTTTGTGATCGATATGTCGGGTTAAAAAAAAAATAAAAAATTTCTTGTAAATATTTCTAAATTAGCTCCACAAAATCAGTGATTTTGATTGTAAAATAAATTACTAAGACAAACATAAAAGATTTTAAAGGGGCGGTATTATGTGTTCAGCCATTTTATAGCATTCTTAACTATATTGCCTTCAGTTGTTAAAGTGCTGCGTTGACTTGTAAATTAGCGCTTCGGGTCTCGGACTCTTTGAAAACTCCTGCTCTGTGACAATACAAAGCTGCTGCTTCAAGGAGCTTCGTCCTCGAAGGCGGAGCTAGGGCCAACTAGGTGTTTTTCACAGCTGAGTGGTTGCCATGGAGATTAAAGGATTTCTCAAACATGCACGAAAGAATCAAGGCAAGACACTTTTGAAGAGGGGATGAAATGATAACGTGATGTAAAGCTCAAAAACGTTGATTTTTACATGATACTGCCCCTTTAAGAAGTAGTTATTGAATGCAGAGACAGCTGTTTATTAATATTTTAGCAGTTTTAATAACTTTTATTAATAAATTCTGGCACAACCGTCCCTTTGAGAACATTCATGATCTTGATGTGACCCAAAATGAAATGATGTGCCTGCTCCGAGGGAAATGAGTGAAACTATGTGGGATTTCATATGACTGACTAAATGTCCCTCTGCTTCTTTTTGTTTTTGCTGTTGATCCATGTAACAGGATAAGAGGAAACACAGAGGTCCCAGCACCAAAATCACACCGAAGTCCAGGGAATTCATCGAAACAGATTCCTCCTCCTCCTCGTCGGAATGCCTGTCGGACGGCGAGGAAGCCACCAAGATCCCGTCCCTGCCAGCCCAGACGACGCGCTCGGCCATCAGCGCCCAGATGCTGGCCAACGCGCACAACCACGCCCCTCTGCTCCCGTGCCTTGGCTCTGCCACAGGGGCGGGAAGTCTGGGCACGTTCACTGGAACTGGACTCCGAGTCAAAGACGGTGTCAGCATAGTTGGCGGCGGCGGTGTCGGCAACGGCAACCTGCTGAGCATCGGCAACATAGGTGCTTCCTTTGGGAACTCGGTTCCAGATCCTGGAGGGTCCGGAGGGCAGGGGAAGGATGCGGAGTCTGCGTCACCGCCATCAAACGCGGGGCACGATGTGGCTCTGTCCCCTCTGAGGGAATATCACGAGATTCAGAGTTTGTGGGTGAAAATCGACTTGAGCTTCCTCAGCAAGGTGCCGGGGCAGACGACGGGGGAAAGAGCCAGGATCGGAGTGTTAGAACGGGAAGGGTACGCGGGGAGGGACAGGGAGAGGCAGAAGCTGACGAAAGGGGAGAGACAAGAAGAAGAAAACGAGCGTTTAGTGAAGGACAAAGAAAGGCAAGGCGAGAGGGAGAGGCAGACGGAGAGAGAGGACAGGGAGAGGTTTGGATTTGGGGAAAGGGAGAGGAGGGACCGAGAGAAGATTAGTCAGGGTATGGGGGTACTGGATAACCCCCCTGGGCAAGAGCAGGGTAATCCCAGGCTGGCTGGGCGGACGGAGAGACTGGAGAGCGGAGGTAAACACAGGAGGCTGGCGGCCGCCAACATGGTGGCTCCCACAGAAAAACACACCAGCAAGAGCAAGAGGAAACACAAGGTGCCGACATGGATTAAACTACGGCCATGTTAATCCCCAAACCGTTCAGTCGTTCCTCTGCTAACCCACCGTCCCTGTCCTCTGTTCCCAGTTGGACCACGGAGAATCATCAGTCAAGTGTAATAAGAAGCTGCGCCTGGACAAAGACTGCCTGCTCCTCCCACCATGCATCTCTCCAATACACAACCACAAGAGCAGTTCTGCAGAGTAAGTTCTGATGTGGGAATCAATCAATCAATCAATCAATCAATCAATCAATCAATCAGTTAGGTACTATGCTGCTGGTCCTCAGGTTTGTGCCCCCAGCTTACAGACAAGCTGACATTTATTAGGGAAAATAATAAATCACACAAAAAGCAAAACTGATGCAAAGCTATAAGGTGTGGTGATTAAAAGTGCTAAAAGTTAAGAAATGCTCATATTAACTACAATAACTATGACATTTAGTAGGTCATGTGGTTTTTGTTTGGTCACCATGACAGTAAATTAGCGCCGGATTGTTGGTGTTTAAATGAAGCAGAGACATAATATCAGTGGTGTGATCGTTGTTTCACAGTTTAGAAAGGGCAGGGAAATGTATCCAATGTATAGAATATATATGATAAAATGTAATTATCGGTTAGCAGTCGTAACACAAATGTTAACATTGGCAGGTCAATCATGATATCAGATCTTACTGGATGATAAATTGTCCCAGAAGTTATTGCAATAAACGACAATATAGTTATTTTGAGACCATTTTCAAGTAGTATAATGGAAATGGCAAAATAATGCAAGAACACATTCTCAAAGATGAATAAACTTTAAATTATAATGAACATTTAACACATTTAAATGTCAAACGAGAGCATTATGTCGTCTCCAAAACACCAGACTGAAGACTTTTAACAGCCAGTTAGTTGGTAGAGAGGACAAAGAAAAAAACAATAAATCATGCAAATTAAAATGACTGAGGTGTCAGGTTCTGTGTTTTTCAGTGTTTATTTTCGAGTTTTTCTGTGTATTTATTTCGAGTTTCTGTGTCTCTGTGCTCTTCGTGTTGTCCTGTCCTCCCCTTGATTGTTTCCCAGGTGTGTCTCGTCCCTTGATTGCATCCCTGTGTATTTAGTCCCACCTGTGTCCTGTGTTCGTCGTCGGGTCCTCGTCTGAGTTTGTCTACCATTACCGTCTCCACTCGTTTGCTGTGCGCTACCTGCTTTAAGCCCCTGTGTTCCGCTTCGCAGTGCTGCCACAGTTGTGGACTGTTTACCCCGGTTACCTTCATTAAATATCGCATTTTTACTGCTACCTGGGTCTCCGGCGTTTGCCTCACCACCTCACCTACACCAGTTCTTGACATGAGGTCAGTTTCATTTATCATGTGATTGATTTATCACATGTTACAGGCCTAAACATCGGATATCAATATCAGCCCAAACTAACATATCTGTGCATCTCTAATTCTATACTCTGTTGTACTAAGCCAGTACTTCTCAAATCAGCTTCTTACAGTTTTTTAAAAGCTTTTTGCCGCATTCAGCTGGATGAGAATAAACAACATTCAGTTTTGGTTTTTTTGGGGGGTTTTTTATCTTTTGGGCTTCACTTTCACTTCTCAAGTTTCCCATCGTCCTTCAGCCCCTGCCGCCTGCTTTCCCTCATTCTGAGATCAGGTCCTCGGCTCCTTGTGGTGTAAAGAGGTTTCACCACAGATGACACCTCCTGTCACAGGTGTCATCTGTGGTGTGTTAGCGATTCGTGTGAACTGGAAGACGGCGCCCTCGGTCTGTTCCCCGTACTGAGCCAGCCGTCCCCAGGGGAGCGGCAGGCGGAGAGGTTATCCCATGACTTTAATGCTGAGCGGGTCCTTTTGGCAGCGCTTCATATTTCTCACTGCACCAATGAAGCTGCCACACAAGGCGACTTTCATTCACAATGTGACACAGGAATGACAAAGCGTGAATTTCAGCTCTCCGTGTGAATTATTTAAAAACAGACCAGGCCGCCTGTCGCTGTAAATAAGCTCCTGTGTGACAGCTACAGAGGAAATATTTTTATAGCATCTGGGGCTTCGTAAAGAGGCGCGGGGGAGGAGGCCGGGGCGACCGGGGGTTGAACCTGTGACACTGTGTGATTGTCACTTCGCTCTGTTTATCATCCGGGAGGCTTTTCGGTGGAAAGCCGCGAACAGGGCGATGAGATCATCGGGCTCCGTCAGCGGCTTCCTGGGACGTCTGGCAGGTGTTTTCCTGGCTGGACTGATCTCTCTGATGCTCAGGAAGGATTCAGATCCACCTCAGGAAAACATCGCAGTACGGTTTTACAACTGGAGATGAAATGTGAAGAAGTTAAAAGTGAAACGTGTTTTCCCCCCTTGTGATCACACTTAAATATTATCACCTTTCCAAGTCAGGCAGAATGCATGGAGCAGTTCAGTTAAATAGTTATATACATTTTAACGTGTTAAAAATTTTAACGTGATTAATTGCATGTTGGTGTGTTTGTTGGTGTGTTTGTTTGTGTGTTTGTTTGTTTTTTACGTGCGAAGGTTCCTAGTGGAACCTTTGTATTTGCACATTTCTGGTCCGCCCATAAATCTGACGTACAGACGACATCCACTAACAACGATGGACAACAAGGCTGCTTCTCTTGGCCCATTAGGGGATACTACTCTGGAAAACACTGCTGATGTGTTCAAAATGTGCTAAAAGGAGTTAGCCTATTGGCGAAGTTATTCAAACCTAAGATAGCATCTCAGTGCTAACCATGTAGCATCAGCTAGTGATATAAACCACACTCTTTTTGAGCAAGTTTCATCCTGCAGCTTATTGTAAATGGGAATATTTTTCAAGAACAATATTTGGATTTGTGGCACTATAATTGTTTTTGCCATAAAGTCACAACCATATAGTTGTCTAAAACATTAAGTAGGTTTTTCTTTTCATAATGATCTTTATCTTCATCACAATAGTACCACAAAATATTGCGATAAAGGTTTAAGTTCATCTTGCCCAGCCCTCCTGTGAGCTTTCAGTGGGTTTGGCCTCTCCTAGGAAGCTTCTCTTTGCCTACTTCAGGTTGTCAGACAGGTCCAGTTCAAGCAGTTTCTACATTTGTAAGGCTTAAAATAATCCGCCTGGGTGTGGTGAATAAAACTGAGCTGACTAGTCACAGTTAATTATATCTGAATTATATTCCCACTTAAGCAGCGTTGGTGTGAACCTCCCCACACTCGCCCATATATAAAAACGAAGCAGCTTTATCTCTTTTCGTATTAGATTTGTCTCAGTGTTGGGAACAAAAGAGCAATAAAAGAGCTTGTTGATCATAAAGCCATATATTACTGTGAGTATATAACTCAACAAGATATACAGAGAGAGAAAAAATATCCTGTTAGGGAAGAGAAAACTTAACACCTTATGCATGCAAATTAGTATAGCCAAAACACACATCAGTTATGCTGCACGCCGGCACAAAGGCATACACACATCCTCAAATATTCACACACACACACACACACACACACACACACACACTCTCTCTCGCTCTCTCTCTACTGCAAGTAATTAGTCTTTGTCTGCCTTATTTTGTATATCATCTCTAATGTCAGTGCCTGGGGCCCTGTTCTGTGAGCTCAGCAACTTTCTAGCTGCATCAAACCCCCCAGAGTTTCCAGGGAGAGGAAAAACATAAAAATATTATCACTTGTGTTGCAAACAATATGAGTCACCGGAGCTCCAACGAGGCGGCCGAGGGAATAATCACGAATGTGCAGCAAGGGGAGGAAAAGTGCAGTTTTAGAAGCAGTGAAATGGTTTTCCAAATGTGATATTTAAATCTCTGGATGACTTCGATTGATCCAGTGAGGAGAAGTCGGACTGATGATGAGAGAAGTCGTGTCTGGTTGTTTTAAGCTCCTGCAGGAGTTTTTCCCACTCTGGGTTCGTTTAAGCTGCTGTTGTTCCCCCAGACAGCGTTGGCTCCCGGCTATACACCGCCTTTACAAACCCACAGGCAAAGCTAAAAAAAAATATGTAAAGAAACATCGACTTTTAGAATGTTTTTTTTTTTCTCACTATTCAATAATTGCTACATTATTTTAGTCTAATTTCTGTCTCATGTCGTCTTTGTACTTTCAGTCTGTTTCTTGTCAGTTTCTTGCTTTGCTAAAGTTCACAATCACATGATGTATTCAGTTTCTCACTCTTGGCTTCAAATGGATTTGGGGTGTAAAGTTTTTACACTCATAAAACTGTTTTTTATTTTTTTCTCAATACATAAACACAAGTGAACCAGTAATAACGTATGAATTCATCTTTGTCGTCTTTGTTGTTGGCGTTCAGCGGCTCTCTGAACAGGAAGCAGACCCGTCGGCGTGACGACAAGCTGCTGCCCCCGCTGCTGTCGCCGCTGTCCGACGAGCCCCCCCGTAAGCGGGCCTGCGACGGCGGCCCCTCCCTCGCCGAGGAAGCCGGTGCGGTGGGGATGCTGCCCTGCTCGGCCGCCGCCTCTTCGCACAGACACCGACGGGGCGAAGGGAAAGCGACGGCGCACACTAGAAACGGCGTGGTAAGTGTTCCCCTGTAGGTCAGCGAACATGAAATGGCCTGGATTTATTCACAACCTGGAAATGCAGGACCTGTAAGTTTAATGGCAAACGCAGAGGGCAGTAATGTGGCTGCGCCGTTAAAACTAAGTGGAAGGACAACGGTTGCGTTTAAGTGGCCAGCTAATTGTCATGCAGATTTTTATTGCCGAAACTATGAATATCAATGGCCTCTCCACCTCAGGACATGGACTCCCACGGCGATAAACCTGGCGGAGACGGTTACCATGCCAACGGCCACTCGGACTCCGAGGTGTGGTCCGAGGTGATGATGGACCAGTCCGAACCGCGAAGGCCGAGACTGTCGTTCACCGACACGTAAGTAGGAAAATATGAGAGTTCAGCAACATGATGGCACATCAGCTGCTCTCCTGTGGAGACAGTTTCATCTGGAAAACTGAGGCAGAGCGGAAAACTGTCTGCCTGACAGAAGGAAGCAGGTTTTCCATGTACAGAGCCTTACAAAAGCAGCTGCAAAAACTCAGCATTTTGGTATTTCTGGTCATGTTTCCATTGCAAACATCTTGGTACACCTAAAATAAGACAAAACCGACAAGTAACTTTTCATCGAGATATAGGAATATAAGTCAATGATTCAGTAATATTGATAATAAATTACTAGTTTCACTGGTAGATTATTTGATTTGTAACATTGGAAACTAGACTAAAAATACTTGGCAAGATTTTGTGTGGGTTTTTTTTCAGTGTAGCTCTTGGATTTTTTTCTCATTTTGTCACTTTTTTTTTTTCCCCACCAGGGGGCTTTTTTTGCGGGCTCTAGTGTCCCTTTTTTTGATGGTAGGCTGACAGGAGAGGGGTAAGGAGAGGGGGGAAGACATGCGGTGAATGTCATTGGGTCCGGGAGTCGAACCCGCGACGGCCGCTTCGAGGGCTAAGGGCCTCCAGGTGTGGGTCGCACTATCCCCTACGCCACCACGGCACGCCCCTCATTTTGTCACTTTAAAACCACAAACTGAAATTTAATGTATTGGAATTTTATAAAACAAACATAAAGAAGCACGTTTCAGACCCCTGAACATGAATCCCCCTAAATAAAACCCCAAGCAACAGGTTGCTCTCAGATTTACCCTGGCTGCTAAGTGTGGCCCAGTTGTTCTGTGAAGACCTCAGCGGTTTGTAGGAGAGTATTGGAAAGAAAAACAGGGGGAAAGTTGGGCAACATCCTGATGAACATCTCATTCAGTTCAACACATTTTAAACCGTCTCCACTGTTAGGTAAAGACACATTTTCCATNAAGCTGTGGTGTGACCCAATGTCTAAAACCCGAAATATCGATACCAAGTCGATACCAGTATCGATCAATAACAATGTAATTCAAAGGAAAAACCACAAAAACACCTAAATGTTAAACATTTGATGTATCAAACTTAAACGTTAAAAGTATCGTGTTGGCAATACTGGCCATGAAAATATTAGGTATTGGATCAAAACCAAAATATTGTCACACTTAAGCCATTTTTTGCCAAAAGGATTTTATTCTTTTTTTTGCCTAAATCAATTTTTGCGACTAAGAGGATGTGATGTTTTGGTCGACATCACTTTGGGTAAAAAATAGTTTAGGTAATTATTTTAGGAAAGTGACAGTATACAGTATATTACTCATCTGCTGGTTAGACAAAACAAGAGCCTCATTCAAACCTTCACCGTCGGGTGTGAGTGAGATTTCCTTCTTTCTTACCGTCTCCTGAACAAGAGCCAGAATATTATCCTGCTGATATCATGTAGCAGCGTTAACTACATCAACTCTAGCCCGGTTCTGTTCAATCTGGACAGACGATACATCTCCGTACTTATTTTCTTGCCTCTGCATTATTCATGAAGCGTGTTTTGCTGTCGTTCTAAGGTTGCACCGAGCCTGAGGTGTGTGTACACACGCAGGCTTCTGTGGAGCCGGTGATTATGTAAATCACTCCATCATTCTGGAGGATTCCAGCCTTTCTGTTTGGACACTGGTCGAGTTGTGTTCTTGTTTTTGTCGTTTTCCAGAGTCCACAGTGCAGAGTACTACATGCAGGAAGCAAAGAGGCTGAAGCACAAGGCCGACGCTTTGGTAAGATGCTGAACGGCTCCACGCTTTGCTGAAAATCAATCAGGGAATGATCCACAATCAGGCTCAGACAGTGTTAGATGGGTTTCAAAGTACACAGCGTTTAGTATACTGTAATCATATACAGGCTTTCAGTCTCTGCACAATGCAAATCTATTTAGCATCGAGGCCTGCACGCTATAATTTGTGTTATTTATTACAGCGTTTGTCTCCAAGGGGGGGTTGTGCTCAAAGAGTGATGATGTCTGCAGGATTAAACAATATCAAAAGAATTATCGGATCCTCCCCAAACAATGAAGTCAGATTTATTGAATTTGTTATTTATGCTACGTGTACGCATCGTTTCCTCAGATTTATCGGGGGATTTGCATCTTAGTGGGGAATTATTCAAAGCGGAGGCCGCGACGTCTTGCCTCTTCTGTCTCCTCCGGCATTTCATCTCTGTCGCCTTCCTCCTCCGTGCTCCGCAGACGGACAAATTTGGGAAAGCGGTGAACTACGCAGACGGCGCCCTCTCCTTCATAGAGTGCGGGAACGCCATGGAGCGAGATCCGCTGGAGGCCAAATCGCCGTACACCATGTACTCGGAGACGGTGGAGCTCATCAGGTATGGATCGACGACGGGAAGAAGCCAACGGGAATCAGGAAACGTTTGACTCTTAGTAGAACTGCACAACATTCACAGCAACATCAAGATTTGAAATACTGCAATCATGATTTTATCTTTAAAGTCCTATCTTTGGCCAGTTGGATGGACTTTATTCTCCATCACTTTTATTGGGATTCACTTCGTTTTATGATTTATTTGTGTATAATAACTAGTTCACCCAACTTTAAAAAACCTGACCTTCTGATTTTGACTGATACGGAATGTTTTGTCTGAAAAGTTGCAAAATTTAACAACGACGTCGCTAAGATGGCAACCCTGGGGTAATTACTGCTGACTTAGCAACATGCAATGGCTGATTTCCCAAAGTTAAGTAAATCTGGGCCGATTTATAATAACTCGTCTGTTTACCTGAAACATTTGGACATTGTTTGTAGTTTCTAATGCAATAAGCAGGAAATAAAATGAAGTACTGCTGGAGTGTCCAGTGGTACAGTTACAATTTTTTTTTGCATCGCAAAATGAATACACATAATTTATAGCAACAAGTGATCCTTTCCTACCTGGTGAAATGGCTCTCATAAAGTCTTGTGGCCGTGTAAAATTTGCATCCATTCCACCATAAATGGCAAATTAAAGCAATGCCTTTTTAATGAGCACTAATTTAGCATGCATGCCTACATGCAACCAGCTGGACTCTTCAGCTCCGAGTCTTTTTTGTTGTGTTCCTGCCCTTCACACACCTACAAGGTTGCTAATCTGTGCAAATTAGCCAGATCTCAGGGTTCGGTCCTTTGAGCGCTGCCAGCGCGCGAAGCCGCCCAGTGCAACTCAGAGAGAGCAAACGGCGAATAACAAGCGAGCGACTCGGTCTGAGAGGCTCGGGGCCGTGAAGAGGGAGACGGCCATTTAGCTTGAGAGCCGGGGTTCAAGATCCGCTCATCTGCACTCATCCGTCGCGCTGAAGTGTCCTCCAGCAAGACACGGAGTCGCTGGAAGGAGCAGATCAGTGGCTTCACCTTTGGCTGCTCCGTAAGGAGGATGATTGTGAGAATGAGAAATGATGAGAATTTGTCTTCAAATTTTGCTCAATAAAGAGCAAAGAAGTGACTTCTTAGATGTCCTTTTAGGATGAAAAGTTGTGTTTTTGCTTGATGGTTTGCTACAAATGATTCTGGAAAAGAAAAACTCTTTTTTTCTCAGTTTTGTGCATCTGCACTTCCCTGAAGTGACTCGGTGAACACCAGAGGAGTGACGAGCTTCTCTTTCCTGCAGGTACGCCATGAGGTTGAAGAACTTCACCAGCCACTCGGCCACCGTCTTGGAGAGGAGGCTAGCTGTTCTGTGGTACGATCCTTCTCTTCGAGCCTGTCTTCTCTTCACAGCCAGTGTGATGAACATGTACCATAAGAGCCTGTTTAAGTAAATTCAACACGTTTCAGGTTCATATTTAGATGATTTTTGCCGCCATCTAGTGGTCGCAGTCCTGCCAAATTATGACGGTCTGTAATTTGCATAACATATACTTGAATTTGACTAAAGTAGAATCTAAGAGCAAAAACAAATATTTTATTCTTCACATATTTGTGATTATATTTAGACAGTATGTTTTGGCTAATAAGACAAAAGTCTAGCACACACAAATTACTGAAGCTGTTATTCTATTAATACTTCTCACTCTGCACTTTTGGGACTCCATAACATATAGACATATTTTTCTTTTATAGCACCAGAATAATCTCTTGCTTAATTTCTGCAATTTATTCAGTAAGCACTCTAAGAAATGAGTGTTTTTATTACTAAACTATCTATTTTGTTTACCCCTACCTTTGATGGTTTAACCTCTTCTTGCCAAGAGAATACCACAGGGTCAAAGGTCTCCTTTTACCCTGACTTAAGATGTTTTATTACAGGATTTAGCTCTGAGTTAACCCTGTAGGAAGGTTAATTTAGCCGCTTTACAAATCAAACTGTGTAACAAAAATAGAATATAAAAACACATATGTGCATATATAATAGGTACAAAAAATGACATTATGGTAACCAATGTGCTGTTATTGTACTTTTAATTTACTCTGCAATCGCCCTTGTCAGCCAAAAACTAAAAGTTTTATCTTGATGTTTTGTTGTATTTATTGTAATTAAGATAAAAGTGACAATTAAAGTTTTTTCTTTTTAGCATTTTGTTTTTGGTATGTGATGCTCTAACTGCATATATGTGTTAACATCAGTACAGCTCTAAGTCAAGCTTACCTATTATCAAAGAGGTTTCCTTAGACAGAAGTAGTGAAATGGCACCTCTAAACAGAAACGTTTAAATATTTATTGATGCGTTTGTGGAACCAAATAGAGGATAAATATATATATATATATATATATATATATATATATATATATAAGTGTATATATATATACACATATATACATATGTGTGTGTGTGTGTGTTTATGTCCTTATAATGAAGAAAATGAAATATTTCTCCAATGTATTTGTGATTGTAGAAGAAAAATCCTCCAGCATAATCTAATGGTTGTAGTGTGTTGACTGTTTGACCCCAAGGTTTCTGGTTTTGCTATGAGAAATAAACCTCTGTGTCACATCATAAAATGCAGTAGGGAAACAGTGACAAGCTGTGAGTTTCTAATGAAAGTTCCCAGACCTTCTGAACTTCAAACTGATGAATCTGTTAAAAGCAATTATTTCACTGCAAAAACACAAAATGTTACTTTGTAATTTTTTTTGTCTGTTTTCTAGTGCAAATATCTTAGTACACTTCCAATAAGACAGAACAAACTTACAAGTAACAAAGACAAAATATCGTCCGAGTTAATCGTACGTTTACTCATCTTTAAATGATTGTCCAGGCTTAAACTAACTATCTAACTATCACTAAGCAGAACGTTTGAACGGGGGGGTCTGTAGGTCTGTACGGACAACTCATCCGCCTCCCAACGTTTGTGTTCCCATAGCAACCGCTGTCTGTCTCTGCTGTATCTGAGGATGTTCCATCTGAAGAAAGACCACGCTGTCAAGTACTCGCGCTCGCTCATGGAGTACTTCAAGGTAACAACTCAACACACACAATTGGACACAGAGTTGATTTCCTTCCCCGTCTCTCATCCTCTGCCTCAGTGACAGACTGTGCGAAGCCGACCGCACACACACACACACACACCCACACACGCGTCTTGGATCCATTTCCACGCTGCCTGTGTGTTCATTTTGCATGCCGTTGTGAAATTCCGTTCCTTTTTCTTTTAATATTAACGCATTAATTAGCTCCATCCATCATGGCAGTGGATTGTTGCGGTTTAATGTGCTTGTTTTGATTAATTGCGTTTAGTTGAATTAATTACTGAGGATGTCATTAACACAGCTCTGCGTTTCACACTGATGGGATTGGATTTCTGGGAAGGGACTGACGGGGCGCTCAGCGGCGCAGCCTGTTTACATACGGGGACGTGTTGACAGAGGCAGAGCGCGCCACTCTGCAGAACAACAGAGCAGATCTGTAACCCGTTTAGCCGGCTAATGGTTCTCAGAAGTTGCAGCCTCGTGTTCCAGGACGTCAGGAAATGAGAGCCGAAATGCAGAATATCGACGGTTTCCAAACACATTCTGATTACAGAATATTTTACATGTTGAAACTGGGAAGAGCTTCGGTTTTTATGGTTGATTTTTTAGGAATTTCACTGCAAAAAAAAAAGAAAATCTTACCAATTCTTGGTCTAATTTCTCATATAAATATCTTGGTGCATTTCAAATAAGACCAAACTAACTTAGAAGCAAATTTTCAGCAAGACATAGGAGCTTATTGTAAGTAAATAATTAATTGATATTGATTAAAAAGTATTAGTTCTATTGGCAGATTGTTTTATTTAACAATATATTTTTCCCATGTTATAAACAAAATAATCTGCCACTGGAACTCACACTTTCTCATAAATATTAAGGAATTATTGACTTAAACTTATTTAGCTTGCAGAGAAATTAGTTATAAGTTAGTTTTGTTTTATTTCAAGTGAGCTGAGATATTTTCAATGGAAATTAAACCAAAACTACTTGGTAAGATTTTGTGTTTTTTGCAATGTTGTCTTTTAAACTTGATCCTCAAACAAACTTTATCAGACAAAGAAAAACTTTTTTTATTAAAAAAAACATGTTTTTGTGTTTCCATAAAGCTTTTTTTGTTTTGTAATTCCAACTTGCATACTTTGATGTTGGATGGAAGCTCAGCTACTGTGTCTGGGTGAACCAGCTGTTTGTCTTTGTTTCGTTTTTATGAGTCCAACTTGAGTTTCTTCCACTACTGCTCAGCCGCAAACAACCTCCAATAATAAAATTGTCTCTTTGTTTTGTTTTGTTTTTTTTGTCATCCAGAATTCGGCGAAGAGTTCCCATCAGGCCCCGTCTCCTTGGAGGAGCAATGGAAAGTGAGTGACCACGCACACCGACAGGCCTCCGCCCCACTCCGGCTCACCTCCATAACTGAGAATTTCTAATTCAGCGGCGCTCTGCTGCGGCTTCCTGAACCGGCCCGTGACAGCCACTTGCTCAAACAAACCCCTCAGGAAGCAAATAAAGGGATTGATTTGTTGTAGATGTGAGAAGGAGAGGACCGGAGGGGCCGGCGAGGAGGAGTGATGGAGGCAGCGATGATGGATGGAGGAGGAGAGGCGTGGAGGAGTCGCGGATGTGAAACTAATGAGTTTGGACAGCTCCGATGCTGCGCAGCAGCAGGACCGGAGCTGGCTCTGTGTGTGTGTGTGTGTGTGTGTGTGTGTGTGTGTGTGAGGGGGTGGAGGTGCTGAGTTAGACACAAGTTGTGGGTCAGCGCAGGTCAAGGCCGCATCACAGACATTACATCACTGCCACAGAGCCGCTGCCTGCTGCGTCACAGAGGAGGAGCCGATTGTACCGACATGTTTCTGTTTGTTTACTGAGGCTGCCACCTTCTTCTTCTTCTTCTGTTAGATTAGGGTGGATTCACACCTGCCCTGGTCAGTATGGTGGCCCTGAAGTACAAATCACTTCAACTAATCACTAAACACAACTACAAATGGAAAAACATAACATAGTCAAAAACACATTAGCTTAGCACAACTACAAGTTAAGAAGACACGATGACTTTAGGTCTCAGTGGGAAACCCAACACTCCACTGATTGGACTACAACACTTTGGTTTTAGATCCGAACGTTTTTCTGGCTTTGGCGCATTTGTTGAAAATTTGTTACGATGTAAATGTAGTTAACATATACAAGAATAATTTGAGTCAGGACAAACTACAGAGCTCAGCTTTTCTTTGACCATCTCTGCGCAGAGCATTCTGGGTAAATGCAACCCAAACAAACCCGCTGGTTTCTTGCTAGCGGGAGAAATAGTTTGTGGTCCTTTGCCAAAGACAAAAGAGAAATCCTACAACCACTAAAATCTGATGACATTTCATTTTCTTTACATGACATGAAGAAGAAAGTTGTCTTCAGAGGTTTCTGTCGTTTCCCTTTGTAGTTCTTGGTGCAGCGCCACCACAGGTGAGGAGGTGGTGCCTTTCAAAATGTTTAATTTGTTTGATGGTGCAGCTGAAAATGTAACAAATGTTTGGACTTTGGTTCCCTGTGGACATGTTTGATTGAAAAACATGACTCTGTTTGCCTTTGTATGAATTGAACATGACTCTCTGGAGAGGGTCCAGTATTTTCCACCACATAAAATAAAATGGTATCCATTTAAAGACTAAAAACAGAGTATGTAGTTGTCACACACTGGAGAGTGAAAGTGTTTAGTAAAACCCCAGAGGCTCCCTGTTGGGTTCCCATCATCCCTCTGGGATTCACCGCCTGTCTGTGTGTTTTCCAGAGTCAACGGGACGCCGTCTCCCCTCTCACTCAGCCCATCTCCTGCCAGCAGCGGTGGAGCGCCAGCAGCAGCAACAGGAGGGGGAGGGGCATCGGGGTCATCCGGTAGCGTGGCGATCCCCCAGCGGATCCACCACATGGCCGCCAGCCACGTCAACATCACCAACAACATCCTGAGGAGCTACGAGCAATGGGAGACGGCCGACAGGCTGGCCGCCGACAGCAGAGGTGAGGAACGCCGCGGAGCAACGCAACGCTTCTGACATCCACAAATATTAAAACGGGATAAAACGTTCAGGTCGCACTCAGCAGCAGGATAGGAGAGGCTGGAGAAATTCACAATTCAATCAGTTCAAGAACAGAATTCAGAAAAGTTTAGATTACATGATTTTAAACAAACAGACACATTTATGTTTGGGGTAAAGATGAACTGCTTTTTGTTTACTTCATTTCTCAGGAATGGCAACATTTGGGTCAATTTTATTAGGATTCTGTTTGTTTTTTAAAGGATGTCAAAACTTATCAAAATTCCCACTTAACTACTTATATAATGTATAATCCACTCATGTAAAAACTAAACCCGTATTTAAAAGCGAACCCATTAGCATAGTGTCTATTTAACTTTAACTGCAGTTTGCAAATATGACGTGGCAGGATTTGGAGAGGCTGTTTCTCCTGGTTGTGACGATGTGCAGCAGTAACCTGCTCTCTCCCTGCTGCGTCCTGCAGACTTCTTCCAGGACCTGGACTCGGCGATGGGGGCAGCTCTGAGCCAGCAGAGCAGCATGGTGGAGCTGGTGCGCTACATCAGGCAGGGACTGCACTGGCTGCGCTCTGAGGCGCAGCTGCTCTAGAGACTGGAGCCAAGCAACGGGAACTAGAGCTGGCATGAGACCCGTCCCACTGCGACGCCCTCAAACCGCACACACACACACACACACCCCAACAGACCGAGGATTACTGGGCCCAAATTCCCCCACAGTGATCCAGGTGAAATACCTGAGCAGACGCAGAACACGCCCAAACCCTCCGTTAAGAAAACCAACAGAAAGAAGCTAAAAGATTTTTTTTGTTGTTTTTTTTTAAGACGGATCATTTTCTGGAAGATAAGTGAGCGTCTGATGTGATTAAGGCGGCTAAATGTGGCCAGAGAGCTGAGCGGAGGAGCAGCAAGGTGTCAGTGATTGGGTCTGGAGCTAAAGCCTCAGGCTGATATCGATCCGGCTGGAGGAGAAGCCGTCCAATCCAATAGATAAGGACCACAGCGGTGAGGGGAAAGAGGCTGACCTATGACCCCCCCACACTCTCCCTGAGGCAGAATCAAAGCAGGCCCGACTCGGTACCTCGACCGGAGCCAAAACCTGCCGCCGTTCAGTCCAGACGGTTCTGATTGGATTTGTATTACAATGGAGTTAAACACAGATATTCTTAATTTTTAAAGTAAAAAATCCAATTATTCCAAAGTACATTTTAGCACTTATGGGACATGTGTCAAACTGAGGGCCTGAGGGCCAAATCTGGCCCGCTGGAGTCTTTTATGTGGCCCTCTAGACTCCAGAGGGACGCCTGATCACAACCTTTAACATAATGTTCTCAAATATTCATCAGTCGAATCATCAAAGCAGTTTTTCTGCATACTGCCAAACTGCATCAATCAGTCCCTCCAGGTTTTTGTGATGCCATGAAAATTCACAAAAATGATTGAGTTTTTTACAAATTTTACCCAAAACGTTGAAAACCTTTAGGTTTAATAGGCCAACTCCCAGCTGCAGGTGGAAATATTTCTTACTGTTACTACACTGCTGCCTCAAATTTACTTGATGTCAAGTTGCAAGCCACATGGTGAATAAAGAAAAAAAAATACCATCAGATACAAACTCAAATGTTTCTAAATTAGCTCAGATTTTGATAGCAAAAAAAATCACAAACAATTTCAGAATCCTGGATGGACTGATCAGAGTGAGAATATGGTTACATTTTCAGAAGAACTTATTGAACACAGAGACAGCTGTTAATTAATACTTTAACAATTAACAGGTATCATCAGTTCGTTGTGGCATGGTTCTTTGAGAACATTCATGATCTTGATGTGCTCCAAAATGAAAATGAGTTTGACCTCCCTGATTACGGTGCGAAGCCGACAAATCGTAGTTACATCAGAAAAGGAAGGAAGTAAGTGGCACTGTCTCTTTAATTAAAGCAAAGAGCCTAATGCAGGAACATCTGTTTTGTTTGCCATGATTTGCTTTGCCTTTTTTATGTATTTTAAGTCAAATGAAAGTCTAGTTTCCTCTGATGACATCACATCAGGCACAGAGCAACTTTTCAGTTATTGAGTTTTCTTATTGCTATTCTTTGTTATTCTGACATTTTTAGTCAAATTATAAATCTGAGCCGTGTCGATGCGTTTAAATGATTCTGCCAGTCAGATGGAAAAATAAAAACATTTATCTATGTTTTTATTTCTGTTAAAGTTCCCATGATTCCCATCTTCTCCTTCTTCACAGTTTGCTTCACTTTGTATCCATAAAATTGAGCAAATTGGAATTAAGGAAATAAATTAGCTCAATGGAAACTTCTAAAATACTCAAGTTTTTAATTTCTGCGCTAACATAACCTGGTTTTTCAGTCGTGTCTTCAGCTCATCCTGGTGTGATTTTTAATTGCATGTCTTATTTAATGGAAACACCACCATTGCGAAATGTAGTTTTTTCAACATTCGCAGAATATCAACAAAGTTTTATACACTTTTGTAATGGAAAAGCGTGAAAGAAGCCAAACCACTTGCACCTTACGTGCTTCATAATTTACGTCCAAATGTGTTTGGCCACTTCTTTGCCATAAAGTTAGCACTAAGACAAGCTGATTATTGTGCCTTTTGTGATGTCATCAACAAAAATAAACAAAAAGTTCAATTAGCAGAGGTTTGTTCTTCAGTGCACTTTTTAAAAATGGTGCATTTTGTGAAATTCTAACTTAATTACCCAATTGTAGTGTTTTTTTCTTTGTATTTAAAAAAAAAAATAATAATAAATGCACCAGATGGTATCTTTAATGTTGTGTTACCTGGTAACACAGAAGGAAGAACAGACAAAATGGCACAATACGGACGCTATGAAATGAAACGAGCTTTCTGGTGAAACAAGGTGTAAAATGTGATGTACTGCTGCTGGAATTTAGGTTGCACTTTTTTTAGCTGTAGCTGCAGGATTTATTCTCTCATTATTGATCAAGAGCGTAGCATATGATGTTTGTAATGACACAAGTGGATAACGAGACGTTTAGCCTTTTAGCCTGTTGGTCATAAAATGCCAACAGTGTCATTTATTTCCAGGGGCCTCCAAAACAAAACTCTAATGCCTTCCATTTGCCTTTTTATCATGATGTAAAGCTACGACAAAATCCAATTCTTAAATTAAGGCCAGAAATATTCAATATTTTACCATTATACCGTAAATATGGCTCATATGAGTAGTAAACAAGATAATTTAAGTAAACAGCTTGGCTAACTTAGGAGCTAGCTAACCTTTGCTAGCTGGGAACTAAGCTTAGCTTAGTCCTCATAGCTAATCTTGGCTAGTTGCTAAGTTAGCCAAGTTGTAACTTGGCTAACTTAGCTAGCTGCCTTGTTGGCTCTGGGTAAAACATTAAGTTTAGGGAGTAAACGCCACCAAAACAAGTTTCCTCTTTATTTCTCTGACACTTAGCTCACTTAGTCTTTCTGACTATGCTAAGATTAGCTGAGACCTAAATTAGCTTACAAATGGCTAACTTAACTAGCTGGCTTGTTTATAAGTCACATGAGCGCAGAGTAAAAAATGAAGGTTAGGGAGTAAACGGCAACCAAACCTGTTTACTTCCCCTCTGAACGAGGGCTTCTTCCATCAAACACAACAACATGTCTTTTGCTAGTCCTGGGCTTTTTGTGAAATTTCTGCTCAGTTCTAGTTCCCATAGTAACCCACCCACTAAGGTGTCAAACACTTACAAAAAAAGGGGGAGAAAACCCCCCCAAAACTACCAGACTTGGTATGATTTGGTTCCAATTAAGCCCCCCGGCCTCCCACATGCAGAGCGAGTGAACGAGGAAGATCTCCCGTCTGCTCCTCTTCCTCCCCCCTCGATGTCAAAGCGAATCTGCGACTTTGTACAGCTCTAGATGAGATCAGATCATCTGCTGGATCCTCTTCTAGACGTTTCCCAACATTCGTCGTGTTGTTGTTGTTGGTGTGTATACGTGTACAGCTGATTGTCACGTCCATCTAAATCGTTGCTGAACAATAATGATGTTTGTGTAACATACTGTACAGATTGTGACACCTAGAAGCCGTGTACTGGGGTGTTTGTTATTTTTTAGTGTCTTGAGTCAATGTGAAAGAATGGATAGGAGCGTGTGTGTGTGTGTGTGTGTGTGTGTCCATGCACAGGCTACGGCTGTATTTACACAGCACCAAAGCTGAAGTGATTTTTAACCCTTTGTGGTACATTCAAAAGACGAGTCCCCACTGTTTCTGTGTTGCTTATTGTGCTACAAAAGCTTAAAATCAACCCTCCCCCCACCCCCTCGTACGCTTTCTGTAAATCCAGCACATCCAGCATGAGTTTCATAAGTTCTGGATCATTTCACCATGGCTGAATGTGTGTGAGAGGACGACGTGGATGTGGGAAGTAATTTTCACTTTAACATGGAAAAAAAAGAAAGAAACTCAAGTGCCTCTATTTGTGTCCAGTTGGAATTGCTCTATTTATTTAAAAAAAAAAATACAAAGAATGAATCTAAATAATTTTCCATACCATATTGGTATAAATATGAATTTTTTTTTTCTTTGTTTTTTGTATAATCAGATGTCTCCATAAGCTTTTTTACTGGCGTTGTGACGCCAGGGGTTTGGCTTTAAGATGAAAAAATAAAAGCGTGTGATTAAGCGTGTTGAATTAGCATCCGTTGCTGTATTCGGATTTCTTGATGATTTGATGAAGTTTCGGTTTTGACTGAAATGCCTGAAACTTTGAAAATCATTGCATGCAATAAATGGTAGCCTCAGACCAACAACTGCTTGTGTTTGTTTAGAGAAAGACGGAAAGAAAACGCGTCTGTTTTGTGTTGCGTAGTTCACTGAATGTGTGAATGTTTTCTACGTCGCCTGCAGCCAGCTGCTTTAGATGTGCATCACTAATGGTGGCTGTTCGGACGTTCAAGAACCTAAAACTCTTAGAAAGGCACAGCAATGTTATTTCTACCATTCATAGGTGGTAAAATGACTGACGGAAAATCAATAGGACTGCAAAATGGTTTGCTTAACTTAGCTAGTTAGCTTAGCTAGTTAGCTTAGCTAGTTAGCTTAGCTAGTTAGCTTAGCTAGTTAGCTTAGCTAGTTAGCTTAGCTAGTTAGCTTAGCTAGCTGCCTGGTCTGGTTCTGGTTAAAAGCTTCTAAAAGTACAAATAAACACATCACTGGTGCTTATTTTGAGCAAAAATCAAGCCTATTTTTAAAATGAAGTATTTGGTTAATTTTAATTTTTTTAGTATTTACTACCCTTAACCTAGAAAAACTAAATTATGTTTATTATTAACCTAAGCTTCGCCTGAAATGCTCAGGTGTTTTTAAGGCCAAATTAGTCCGATTTTCAACAATGGCATTTTTTCCTCCCAGATTTTTTCTTGATACATCAACTAGTAAAAAATGTTTTCCTTTGCTGCCTGTTGAGTGGCTGGTTTCATGGTAACGCCAAAAAGTGTAATTTTGTCAACATTTCGCCAGCATCTAAACTTCTAATGTAGCATGAAAAGTCCCAGCAGCTCTTAAAATTCAAAGTAAACACATTTCTTGGTTGTTAAGATTATGCAGTATGAATGTCCATACGCACTGATTTTACTGAAATATTCTTGAATGGCAGCAATTTAAACATGTAGAAAGAACCTGATGGTGACAGTTTGTGACCTGTGACCTATGACCTAGCTAAAGAACTTAGCTTTTAGCATAAAAAGCTTTAGGTTAGCTTTTTATGCTAAGACTGTGCTAAGCTATGATAAATATGAATTATATTTGTGTGCTGAAAATTAGACTCTCAAAGTCAGAAAAGTCAACAGGAATGTTTTTCTCCAGTCTGTCATTGGTCCGTTTGATTTTTTTTTTAAATTATTATTTTGTGAATCTTCTGATAAAAATTCAACATTCAATGAAGAAATCCTTTTTTTTTCTTTTAATAAGCCTGTTTCAGATCTACAGTGATCTACAAATCCCCTCAGGCTCTTTATTATATTAAATTATGTTTATTATTGAGATTTATTTTCCAAATCAAACTAATATTTATTTTGGCCCACTGGTGCTTTCAACTTCCACTTCCAAGTCTTGGCACGACTCATCTAGAGCGGTATAAATATAAATAAAAATAGGCAAATATTTTTACAGTGTAAGGTTTGTATAAAAGTTTTTCAAGATTATAAATTACATTTTCTGCTCAAAATCATTTGAGCAGAAAATGTTCTCAGACAATAAGACATATTTCTATTATACGTCACAAATGACATCCATAAATAACTCAGATTGAGTGTAGCTTAATTTTTGGTGAAAACATGATCCTAATATATTTTTTTCATTTCATGTTATCAATCTGGGGTACTCAGATTTAGAACAAGTTGATCAACTTTGCATTGGGGCTTGAAGGGAACATTACAGCAATTTAGTGTTTGAATCGCAGCACAACAACTGGTAAATATTGAACTGAAGCAACAAATCATTTTTATGCAACGCGATATGACTGTAATACGTTTTGGAAACAGACTTGCTCAGCTTGCCCTGTTATACTGCTGGCATCTCATTAAGGATCTCATTAGTTCTTGTTGCATTATCACAGTTGTCAACAAATTTATGAAAGGCAATAGTAAGAAGAAAACATTATTTTTGTAATAATTACAATGGAAAGTTTAATGTGTGTTGCTAGCAGATGGTGTCAAGCCAATAATACTTTGATAATCTCTCCAGCAGTGACAACTTTCCCTTGATTGTAGTTTGCATTTCATTAAGTCCCAGATAAAGCTTATTATTTCTAGAAATAACCCCCAGAGAGGATAAACAGTGTTGTGCTTTTATACACATTCATCTCCAGAATTCATCAAATGTTTGACTGTAATGAAAAATCGGCTGATATGTGAAGGTATCCATTTTGAAGTTGGAGTATATAAATTGGAAAAGGGTTGAAATGACCTTTAACCCTTTGGAGCAGCTGAACCGCTGATTTAGCATCTGCTACATCACAGCTCAACTGTGATGATCTGTTGTTTACCTGAAAAGTGCAGCTAGTTTTTAAGCTAGCTCAGCAAAGCTTGCTAAAAGCAAATAGTATGGAATCTAAAACAAAATGAACAAATGTACAAAATGGTAAAGTAGCTAAATGACTAGCACCCTTGAGTAAATGTAGCTTGTTAATTAGCTGCCTGTTGTTTACCTAGCTTTTAGCTAGCTGAGCAAAGCTAGCTCTCATCTTCCTACCAAAGTTTGAATATTACTCAACACCTTCTCTATCTTTTTTTCACAGAAGTAAATAACTTGTCCCTTATTATTGTGTAAGTTGATTCTTACAAATCCTACATTTGAACTCCAAATGTTAATTAAGCTAGCATGTTAGTAAATTGCTGTATGTAGCATGTTTCTGTTAAATTAGCTGACAATTATTTTGACCCATATAAAACCAACCCCATTTTTTATTTTTTTAAATTATTTTATTTGAGTAAAATTAATTTGCAACTTTAGATTTAAAATTTTAAAATCCAACTTTGAAAATGTGAGATTTCTGGCTAATGTTGCTAAAATAGCATTTGCCCATCTTCCAGTCTATGGCCATAAATTATAAAGTACAGCAGGGTTTATGTCTGAATTAATGCAGATAGTGACTCTGAGAGCAGCTCAAACTCATCATGTCATGCAGTGATCACAGTTCATGTGCGGCTCAACTTGAACGCTCCAGCGCAGCCACTGGTGGTTTTGCAGTTCTGCAGCAGCAGCATGGCGACTCCGATCTGGTATGTGAGCGGATCCTACCAGAACCACTGGCTAAGCAAAACAAAGATCAGTGCAGAACACGGCTGAGAGCACATCAGTCCAACGTGGGTTTGTGTCGTATCCTTCAAAATGTGTTGCACAACCTCCACTGTTTTTCTTTTTCTACCAGTGCTATCTTTTGGGCCTTTTTTTCTATAGTTCTTTTTTATAATGAAGTTGTTCTATGTGATGAAGAAGATGATGATGATGATCAAAAAGTTGTGATGCAGTTCCATTGTTTTTAAATATTTAATGTCTCTGAAATATGGATTAAAACCTGTTTGAACCAGTGATCCCGCTGCTGTCTTTCATTGAGCTCTTAAGATGCATGTCGTGTTTTTGGTTTTTTCTTTTAAAGAATGTGAGTCTTAGAGGAATATTTTATGAAAGGACTAAAAAAAGAAACACGCTTGCATGTTCTAATCTCTCTGATTTAACAATCAGTGAGATTCTTCCATGAATTAGCCTGAGAGGTTTTTATGTACACAGGAGCCGATCCAGTCGCCTTACTGCCACTAATGAACTCGTATTTCTACATCACAGTAACTATTAGACTACTTCACCATGCATGATTAATTCACTGAATAAAGTTTCACATTAAAATTCAAGAGAGAGAGAGAAAGAAAGAGAGAGCAGAGTCTGATGGAGGAAAGAGAAAAGAGAGGAAGACATGACGGCCTGGTTAAAGTTGAATTTAAGCTACTTTCAGGGACATGAATACGTTTTAATGAAACATTTTGTCACCAAAGTGAGACGATTAAAGTCTGAATCCAGGCCTGTAGTCTGCAGGAAAGGCAGGTCATATCTCATTTTTTAAAGCTAAAATCACACATTTAAAAGTCGACGTGATCAACCAGAAACAAGATCTGAAAAGTGTGGTGTGCATTTGTATTCGGCCTCGATAAATCGATACTTTCGAGATCATCCTGTCACAGCGGCGTGTTCTGTTGGGTATGGATCAATCAGCTACATACATGTGTATGGAGGCTGTGGAGCCCAATCTGCCACACCAAGTTCAACTTTCCTTGTCTACAACAGCAAGTCAGGGCCATTTTTAAAAGAGGAGCAAATAAAAGTGCATTTCCACCAAAAAACTAAGAAATTTTGAGATAAAAACCCCCCCCAAAAAACAGGAAACTTTGTTTCAAAATTTTAAAGATGTTGACATGGAAAATTTCTGAGATAAATCTCAAAACTTCTGAGTTTTTTTCTAGCAATTTTTTTTTTACTTTTCAAACTGAAATGTCAATGTTTTTTTTCTAAAAAAAAAAAAAAAAAATTCTGAAAATTTTTAAAAAATAATTAAAAATGAATCTGAAAATCTCTGGGTGTTTTCTACCAAAATTTCCAAGTTTTTTCTCACAACTTCCGGAGCTCAGAAATTTACAAAGTTTTATTTTGTTTGTTTGTTTGGTTTATTTCCCCAGAAAAGTTTTTGCTTGCAGATTGTCACCTTTTTGAGCCCATACAATTCCTTGTGTTTTTTTATGAAAATATTTGAGATGTTTTGGCTGAAAGTTGCTCTTTTTTGTTCCGTCTACAACGGCCCTAATATTCCATCACACTTACCGCATGTCTTCCACTCTTCTTAAATGAAGAGCACTAGTGCTGAAGAGGTTCCTTTAAAAAAATGATCCATCATGGCACTGACAAAATACGAGGTTTTTACTGGAAGTGAACAAAATTAAATCACTAGGAGAGATCAGGTTGGATAGTTTGTTAAAGAATCAAAACAACGAACACAGAAAACCTGAGGAACGGTTTAGGAAGATCACAGTTACCTCACGTAACTTTAACAGAGACCAGAGCAGAGAGTCGGTGTTCAGCTCCTAAACTCACTCTGAGTCTGGATTAGACTGAATTTATTCTGTGTGATGTTTCTCAGCTAATAGAGCCGCAGCGCTGGGACCCGCCGCTCTTATCGACTGCTGCAGCCCAGATACACAGAAAGAAAAAAAAAAACCTTATCAAACATTTACAAGTTATATTCTTACAGACTTGGTGAGTGAGAAACTCCACTCTGGGCCTGTAAATGAAAAGCTTGTTAGACTTGGAGTAAAAAAGAAAAAAAAAAAAGAGCTCTGCAAACAAATCAGTCATAATTCTGACCTTGAAGAGTCGGTTTTCTATGTCCATATTTATTATGCAACTGTGGGTAAAATATCTTTTGATAAATAGTTAAAATAGGGGAAAGCTGCATTTATATTTCAAGAGCCATCTGTTAAAAAGTAAGAGAAAAAGTTTAAAGCTTGAGATGAAGACCTGGAACTACGAACGGCGTTCTTTCATCTGAACATAAAAAAAAAAGAAATGAATGTCTTCCAGCAGAAGCCAGAAGATGTTCTCAACTTGAATACATAAATAAATACACAAATAAATACACAATCTGCACAAGTAGAGCCAGAGAATGCATATCATCATGAAAACATCATGACTCTCAGCTTCATTACACCTTGAGAGAAAGATTTCAACCTTTTGTGATGTTGATGATTATGGCTTACAGATGATGAAAACACAACTTGTTGTCTCAGAAAATCTGAATAGTGCAGAATGGATGTAGCATATTTATAGAAAGTTAGGTGGAAGGAAAAAGTGTGGTAGTAAAATGTGCACCAGGAACGGCAGCTATGAGAGGACGAATCAAGATGAATCCTCAGTATGACAGAGACGTGACTGATATGTAGGTTTTTGAAGATCTAACAGACTGGCACCCTCTGGGGGGATTTAAAAGCATTTTGTGGGAGGAACCCAGTCTGCCTGTGATACAGCAAAGCAAAGATCAACCACCTGGGACAGAAGCTGTTATTTGAAATACTAAAATTATTTAGATAAATGTTGTAATTTCTGCTCTGGTTTTGACCAGTATTGTTATTCCTGCTGAATTTGCAATCCACAGTAAGGCAGCAATAAAGTATCAAGAATTAGTGTCTGAAATTTATTATATGTGACAATAAAGATTCACTTTATATTTATATGCTAGCTAAAAAAAAAAAAGTATGATGGATTGATTCAATTTTTGCGTACGAGAAAAATAAATACTTAGGAGAAAAAAAACCATTTCGCTGATGTATTTAGTTTTGAGATGAACTGATCCGATACTAATATCTGTATCGGTCTCGATATTGAAAAAAATTCTTATTTTTTGATGACGATGTTCCCGATCCATCGAATTAGACTGAATAGGCAGATCTAGTCAGTCTAGTTCTATGCTTTGTGCTCTGAGCGACGTCATTACTTATTTTGTTCACATTGTTTTTGAATTAATCACTGAACTTTCTGAACCATTTGAAACATTTTTGCTACATGTTGGACCAAAATAGTCGGCCTGGTGTTATTGTCAGCTTCAGGTTCTTCAGTATTTAGTTTCCAGTGATTGTGACTCCTCCTAATTGCACTGATTGAACAAACGAAAGTTGTTTTTACTAGTTTCAACAGGCTTGTGAAGCTGTTGGTGTATTTCCGTGGTGTGCTGATGCAGCTTTATCAAATACATTTGTACTTCAGTACATTTATGACTGTGTTTTTTAAAAAATAAACATTTTAAGTCACTTAAGTCGTTTTTCTGTGTTGGATCACTGTCAAGCGATACTAAACCTCAGGTATCATATCGGTAGTGAAGAAAGTGGATCAGTGAGTCTCTGGTAGTGATGAGGGAAAAAAGTCTTGGATGTCCAGTGAGATTCAGTCGGGTTAAAAAGATGATTGTCAAAAGCAAAAACACAGCAGTTATTGTCAGTGTAAATGCCACATATGTAGCTGCAGCTGCAAATATTGTGGAAAATGTAAAAAAGAAAATGCCGTTTCCTCTTCGGCTGTTGGGTTCACAGATACGGAGCTCCTAACAAGACCAGAAGTTGTCTGTTCTGACCGAATGATTCCTGATTAAACCAGTTTCACGCAGACAGGAAACACATCTCATCATCTCAAGCTTCTGTACGGCTGCTTTGTGGAAGCTGAGGCGTCCAAAGTGCCGGTCAGACAGAAGATGAAGATGAGAAACAATGACATCACAATCGTGAGGCAGCAGGAACAAAATGTTTACCTTTATTAGTAGATGAAGCCTTTATGCAGACCACCCTCTGCATACATGTCAAATTCCGACAGTTCAAGATCTTATTTATCGTTTTTCAATAAATTGCTGGTTCCACCTCATATTATAGGGGAACTGGAACGATCCAAAGTCTGAGTTCTGGTTTGGAAACCTCGCCGGTTCCGACCACAAGCATCCAATTCAAATTGGCGGAGAGCAAAAATGAAGACTGGATACAATTTTGGGACGAAATTATTCAAATATTCAGGAACAAATACAGCCGGGTCGGTCAGACGGAGGAACTTGACCGCAGTAGGACTGATTCCTTCATATTTATTGGCTGAAATAACTGGACAATATTCTCTTCGTTGTGAGAACTTACTTTTGCTGTCGGTACCTAAAGTGGGAATGTGGACATATTTTCAGTTTTCTGCTCCGTTTTCTTGGAATTAGTTGTAGAAAAACACATGAACCTAAAGTCGCTGTAATCACTAAAAGTTTTCATCCATGGATGCAAACATCCAAGTGATGTTTGAGAAACATGCATCACTTTCATGCATGTTTCTCAAACATCACTGTAACCATGGCACAGCTCCATGGTAACCATTCAGCTGTGCCAAACACCCGGGTGGACCTAGCTCTGCCTTTAATGCACAGCTCCTCCTCTGAGCTGCAGTTTCCAAGACTCCAAGCTTCTGCCTCCCCCTTGATGCCCCCACTCAGCTCCTTCAGACTAGCCTGAAGGAATTAGCAAACATCTGGTGAAACTGCACATCAGCTGAGCTCATTATAGGAGCTGCTTCTCAGAGAAACGCTGGTAAAAACGTTGTTAAAGGGTTAATAGGGGACTTCCTGATGACTTCCTGAAGCCGGAGTTTTTAAAGAGACAGAGGCCTAATTCCAATTGTTAGATTAGGAAGTGAAAAAAAATGATGTCTAATAAATGACGGCAATTGTTACTTGACTGTACTATAAAATGACACTATATGAATCTGGAAAACTCAGGATACTGCCCCTTTAATTTATGATGGCGTTAACTTTTTCTAATTTGCTGTGAATGTTCTGAGATTTTTAATCTCAGTGGGATTTTCCTGGTGAAATAAAGACCATTAATAATAATAATAATAATAATAATAATAATAATAATAATAATAATAATAGTATAAGTGCAGATTCCCCTCAAGCAGGGCCTGAGCGTCCTGTAGCAATAACATCCTGCTCTGACACGGCGACGTGTGAAATCCTCCTTCATGTTCTACTGACAGGAAAAAGTGTTGAACAGCAGGAAAGAAGATTGAATATGTTTAATAAAGTGCCTCCACATTGACAATGAGCAACTTCCACATGCTGTTTAATGTGTGGCAGCGGAGCGTCTAATTAGCTGACTGGTCTTCAGCTCCAACCGCGAAGAAGAAAAAGAAAAAGAAGA
The DNA here is from genome assembly GCA_903066825.1 of Alfaro cultratus. Classification (NCBI taxonomy): domain Eukaryota; kingdom Metazoa; phylum Chordata; class Actinopteri; order Cyprinodontiformes; family Poeciliidae; genus Alfaro; species Alfaro cultratus. Next base: position 5,669 of record CAEFZX010022098.1, on the reverse strand, counting down.
AGAAGAAGAAAAAGAAAAAGAAAAAACTCCTCTGTGACAAAGTACCCTTCAATCCACTTCTTTAAGTCCTTGGGAGGCTGTTTACTATTCCTGGATTTTTCCACACCGTAAACACACACACCTCCGAGACGAGGCCCGGTCTCAGCGCAGCTGAGCTAAGCGCTTTCCACTCAAACACACACACACACACACACACACACACACACACACACACACACACACACACAGTATCTCTAATGTGATTGTATGTCGCCGCCGTTAACAGAAAGTCGGTGTGACCTGCCAGATCGCGAGCTCACAGCGGTAACACAATTACCAGTTTATAAAACATAATGATAGATGATGAGCACGAGACGACGACGGAGCGGATTGGAGAGCTGGGAATGATGGAGTGAAGAAGAGGAGGAGAAAAGGCGGATGGAGGGAGGGAGGACGGCAGGTGAGCGGTAATGTAATTGCAATTTGATCAATTCGATTGCGGTCAGAGATCGGCGATGATAAACATCGATCCGATGAAAGCAGAGATATGAGCCGACAGGAATGCAGGTGGCAGGACGGAGAAGAGCTCCAAACATTTACACACCGCCGTGACCTCTGTGACCTGAAGAACTGATTCATTGGCGATATTTATTGACGAGGCTCGTCTGTCATATCGGAAGTATAATTACTATTTTTTTAAGCTGACCTTTCAGCAGGTGTTGTGGACACGTCACCAGACATGAAGGACGTTTTCTAATTCCTCTGGCAAAATCTCATTTTCTCAAACGCTCCTTTACTCCCAGAGCAATAACTCCGATTAAAGCTGAAGAGACGTCAGGTGCTAAAGAAAAACTGAAAAGCTTTTTAGGAGTCATATACTTATAACTGAAATGGTTAATTAGTTGCAGATTTTATGAATTTATCAACATTTTGCATGTGCAGTAGTTGATATTTTTACCTCGACATATATTTGAATGATTTCTAGAGTATGGAGCCCAGCTAACATGGATCCTAAACAATAAACAGTGTTCATTAAGCCCATGTTTCTGTGCTAAAAGATGTTTTTACTGCATGTAAAAACATCTTGGAGCAAGTTGCTTGCTCCAACTGCATCCCAAAGGATGCAATAAAAGAAAAAATTGGACAGCAGGGAAGGAAGCCTGTTAGTTTTAAATTTGAAACCTCGAAACCACTGTTGTTTTACTGAAGCAAACGCACAACATGAGCCAAAAGGCTGAGACACTCGGAGGCAAAAGGAATGTAAAAATCTACAATAAAGAACAAAACAAACAAACTGAAAATGATATTTGGAAGTGGTGAAACTGGCAGGGAATAGATATAAAGTGCTGCCATGTTTTTTTTTGTGTGTGTTTTTTTTCTTTTCTTCATCTTTAACACGTACTTCATTTCAGGCAAACGGTTCTGCATGAGCGCCAGGAGATTTTAAAAAGGCGTGAGACGAGACTCACACCATCATTTTAGATGAAATTACAACGTTTTTAATAGTTGGTTATAAAAAGAAAAAGAAAAACAACTGCCAGTTCCAGGAGCTGGTTTTTTCCTTCCCAGAGTCTCTCTAACTCAGACAAACATGATGTTTTTGAGGCGTTAAATAAGAAATCAAAATCAAAACATAAAACCACACTAAAGTACTTCAGGGTTTTGTTTTTTTGGCCCCGTCAGAATCCGACCTGTGATCCAGAACTCACTCAGATCCCTCTAAGTGAAGACGGCTGAAGCTGACAGTAAATCCTCTTCATTCATCATCAGACCCCAAATTAAAGCTGAAATTGCTTTCTTCCAAATGGCAGCGGCGCAAAATCGTCAGGCGCTGCAGCAGCAGCAGTAAAAACGCAGCTACACTGTTTCATTTGCATTACGGTTTTATGGCGGTGGCTTTTCGCTCGGTTCATTCCATGTCCTGAATTAAATCTGAACCAGGTATGTTTTTTTTTTTTCTAGGAAGGGAGGGAAAACAGCCATAAGTGAAAGTGAAAATGTCAAAGTGTGTGGCGACACTACAGGACGTGCAAGTCGCCCTCAGCCGTTGTGGCGGAAAGGAAAAGACTTTATTTTAAAGGTTACCTGAGGACGACTGGATGCTATTGAAGGAAAAAACAGTTGGGATTTTTTTCTGAGGGAAATTTATTTAAATCTGGAATCTTTGATGAGGCAACGTGAAGCCCCGTTTGTTACCAACGTACACTAGTTCCTGTTTCAAGAGCTTAATACAAATAAGAGAAGTCACCAGAACCAGTCAACCAAAAACAATTGGTACTGGGAGTCTACTAGTTCACCATTACGTTCATCTCTGTCTTTCTCCATGATGTTGTTGACGCTGTGTATCCATTGACCACACAACCAAGCAAATTGGAATTTTGAAAAGAAATTTGCTTAATGGAAAAACAGCAATTAAAAAAAGTCTTGTTTTTTGTTAAGTTTTGGCACAAGGATGAGGTGTTTAGTGCATTTCCCAAAACTGCAATGGAAACACTTTTTTCACCTATCACTCGGGTCACATGACCAACAACTGGGCGTTTCTACCAGCGCAAACCATGAAGAAGAAGGCGGCAGGAGGATTATCTCATGGTATATGGTCAGGGGCGCTGCCAGGAATCTTGGGCCCCCTGACAAAAAATTAAATTGGGCCCCCCGCAGATACTGTTACAATTTCTTGAGTCTATCTGACCCATCAAAAGCGTCACAATTTTAAAGGCTTGAAACGGCCTTGCTTTCTTTGGTCCAATACTGATACTAACACAATATTTACTGCTCATCAATTTTACATCCAACAGTCGACATACAGTATGCAAGCAGCAGCTAAAACCAATTTTTTCTATTAGTTTTAGCTACTGAAATGTTTCTCCCCATGAGCAACAGTCATTGGCAACACGCAAAATACACATGAAGCAATCCAGACTTCTCAAAAAATGCAATGTTGCTGCATTTTATTCAAGCTGCAGTTCATAACTTTAATAAAAAGGACTTCCGGTGACGCCATGAAAGGAGAAGCAGCCTGGTTGCCCTACTCCGAGGAAAATCCCCTAAAAACTAGCTTTTTGGCAATATAACATATAATTTATAACAACTCGACGAATTACAAAAATGTCTACTCTCAGAAAAGAAGCTGATAAGAAAAGCAAAACGACTTCGCGGAAAGAAACCTGCCAACTTCCAGAAACTACGACGGGCTTGAGCGAACAGAAAGACAACATGGCGACCGTGCTAGCAGAGCTAATACAACTGAGAAAGGAACACACGGATGCTTCACACGATACTAAAGCTACTCTGTCAAGGGTGGAATCATCATTGAAAGACGTGCTTGAACGAACGACGAAACTGGAGCAGCAAATTACCGACACCAACCAAAGAGTGAGCGATGCTGAGGACCAGCTGCTCCGCCATGACCGCGTGCTGCGCTACATGCTACAGAGAGAAGCTAATCTCTCAGCTAAATGTGAAGACCTCGAGTCCAGAGCGAGGCGCAATAAACTACGCATCTATGGGATACCTGAAGGAGAAGAAAAGAACGACATGATCTCCTTCGTGACTGACTTGATGCGCACCTCACTCAAACTACCGCAGGATATTAATCTTAATATAGAGAGGGCCCACCGGTCGCTAAATACGAAGCCTAAAGACTCCGCTTCCCCTCGGTCAATCATCGTCAGGTTCTCTAACTATACAGAATTTACAAGGTAATAACTAAATCAAGGATTTGGGAGTAATATATGGACAATTAAACTCGATCTCAAAGTATCACATTTGGGCTAAAATGACTTGAAAGAAGGCTAGTTTAGTAAAATATGATACAATTCTGAATACCAGGGAATTTCCTCACCACGGGAACGGTAGGATGATTTATTTGTTTTATTTTATTTTATGTATACTTGTTTTTGGAAAGGCAAGTCCGGGAACAGACTTTTGTTGTCAGACTGCTATTACACGGCCCCCTTCGTCGCCATGGAGACCAGTTTTAAGGTCGTATTGGTATTTAGTTCAGTGTTTGGAAGCCAGTTCACTATTAAGTTCAAGTATGTTCTAATGTTTGTAAACTTTACCTTGACCAATTTAGCAAATGTGCAATCACATCCTTTAAAATACATATTTCACAATAACATTGATACTTACAGGATTAGTAATATAGAAAAGGTATTCATAATTATAAGGTACATATGGGAAAAGCTAACAATCGTAACATATAATGTCCATGGCTTAAATCACCCAATAAAGAGGAAAAAAATCTTTAATCAACTAAAAAAGATGCACTGCTCCGTTGCCCTACTACAGGAAACCCATTTAAACGAGTTAGAACATAAAAAATTAAGACGGACTGGGTAAATCAAACATATAGTGCATCATATGGAAATAAGAGAGGAGTCACTATTTTATTTAACAGATCATTGGCCTTTTCCACAGAAAAAGTTATTCAGGATAAAATGGGGAGATATGTCTTGGTGCTTGGTCGGATGTGGGAGGAGGAGATATCTATTTTGAATCTTTATGCTCCTAACGAATGTGATGAATCCTTCTTTAAAGAAATAGCTAATATAATTGCAGAGAACGCTAAAGGCATAGTAATAGTTGGAGGAGACTTTAACGCAGTACATGATGGCAAAATGGATAGGACACCAGCAGAGATGGGAGGTCAGAGCAGAAAAACAAAAATACTTAATAATATGATAACTGAACTGGGACTGGGGGATCCATGGAGATTTAAAAACCCGAGCAAAAAGGATTTTACTTTCTTTTCGAAAGTTCATAATAGCTATTCAAGGATAGACTTCTTCTGCATATCTCAAAAATATTTTTATAAAGTAATTGACTGTAGTTTTGAATCAATTACTCTGAATGACCTTGCTCCAGTTACCCTACAACTAAACTTAAATAAGGACATTCCCTTTAGATACTGGAGGCTAAATGTATCACTACTCACCAACACATCAGTGATTCAGGAACTGAGACAACATCTGCTTGAATATTTAGAGATAAACAATAATGGATCAGTAACTCCACCTATGATGTGGAGTGTAGCCAAGGCAGTGTTAAGAGGAAAAATGATACAGATATCTTCTAGACATAAGAAACAACGCATGGAAGAACAAACAAGACTTGAAAATAAAATAAAACAACTAGAAATTGAGCATAAGCATAGAGGAGGAGATGACACTCTAAAGGAACTAAATGAGACTAGAAAAGAGCTTGATGAAGTTCTCACATACAAAGCAGAGGGAGCACTGAGGTTCTCCAAACAAAGATTCTATGAGATGGGAAATAGAGCCAGTCGACTGCTATCCTTCCAGCTTCGAAAAACACAATCAGACAGAATAATACATAAAATAATAGACCCCTCACTTAAAACAACTCTATTTCGTCCGATAGAAATTGCCAACGCCTTTGCATCCTTTTATAAGAACTTATACCAGGAACCAAACCAAATCAACAACGAAGTAAAACACCAAACTGCTATGTTTCTTGCTAAGTTAAAGCTCCCTACTCTGTCTGATGAGGAAGCGGCTGATATGATCTCAGATATAAGAGAAACAGAAGTACAGGAGGCAATTAACAATTTGAAAAATAACAAATCTCCAGGGACTGATGGACTCCCGGGGGAATTCTATAAGTGCTTCAAAAACATCTTATCACCAACACTAACTAAAGTCTTTAACTATGCACTTAAAAAGGGTGAA
>CAEFZX010022096.1:0-63692 GCA_903066825.1 Alfaro cultratus | reverse complement strand
AATGTTAGTGTTGCAGTATTTTTATATGCAAGATAAACTCACACTGATTGATTTTGTTAGTAATTCCTATGCAATTCTCATTTCTCTTACGTGCTCCGTCTGGGGTTTCTCCCATTGACCTCAATTTCCCCAGTAGAAATTCAACCAGGCCAATCAGGGAACAGGAGGAGGAGTTGTGAAGGATGACATAGATTTTCTGCACTGTTTTTCTTGTAGTTGTAGTTTGGCAATGGGAGTGGAGGATATGAACGAAACCATCAAGTCCATGTTGGCCACGCTTCCAAATATTGAGCAATTAAATTTGGGTTCTGTGCTCTAGAGAATGGGAACGTGTATTGGTCCTACATGTACCTGTTAACTCCAGAACACCCCATTTTCCGGGCAAAAAGCTTTGTCAAGGTGCTGGCTGAGCCTGGGAAAAAGACTGTAATTATCCATAGTGAAACAAGTGGGGTGAAAGGCTGTCGGAGACGAAGAATCCGTTACTCTGAAAGCAACATACAGATTACAGCTTGCAAATACATTCAGAGACAATGGCCTTCATTTCAGGAGATGTGTTGTGGTTTCATTTAACAGAAAATTTAACTACTTCACCATAATAACTGTTGCATTTTGGGAGAAAAGAGAGAACCTTGAAAATCAGCGAATACTATACCAAGTGTAGTACAAGGGAGACACCATTATGCCATGTCGGTGTTTTGTTGCAGAAAGGACAGGTGCATTTCACAAAACAGATTAGATCATAAGGGAAAGAAACATTTTGTGGCAACCTCTTAAGAGATCAGACAGAAAGTTTAAGCCATGGGACCACTGGGTCTTCCAAATGGACAATAACTGAGTTAAGGGCCCAGCATAGTCAGGATGAAATTTCTAAGTCGGCTTTTATTGTCACAGTGACAAAAATCACATAATTTTGTTTTCAGCCTCTTGTTACCCATCCCTTTCACAACCCATCTGACAAACCCTTCGCCTCTTCTCTGCATGCAAAGCTATTGTGTGCTTAGCCAGAATTTGGTGGGTGTGTTTGTTTATGCCGTAAAGCACTCGGACCTCAGACACAATAGAAGATATGGTGGATATTCCCAGTTACTAACTAGCAGCAACATCAGTTTTTATAGTTAACAGAGTGTGTCTGCCAACCTCTCCAGCACAGGGACTGTCATGCTGTGTGTTGGTGCGTTAGGCGAACGAGGTGATCTAATGAACAAGGCTGTCAAAATGGCCGACGGTCATCCGAAAGTAGATGACATTCGTCTCATTATCCATCTACCAGATCCTTTGGACCAAACCACTGAACTCCCCTTGTTCGATTCTGCTCTGCCACATGACCGTGCATCTGCCCAATCTTGCTGGGTCCTTGAGTCTTCTCAAAACCCCCAGTTGGTTGTGGCTGCTTTTATTCCTGAAGCATCACTACATCAGCATCTTGAAGACGACCACTGACAAATACACCACAAAGTTAAAGGGAAGGTTTCCTCTCCACTGTTGCTACATGCTTGCTCATCAATATGAAGGGATTTATGCAAAGTCAATGACTCAATGCAATCAACAGTCCACTGTTGTTACAAGCTCATCCAGCGGGAAAGATTGTTGCACCTAAAACAATCTGCTAAATTAGAAACATTTTCAACCAATTCACATGATAAACTAAACGTGACTGCATTGTTTAATAACTAGAATCGATTGGAATGTATGCACTTGACTGTAATCTGTTTGTATGGCTGGGGTGAAACTGCCTTTGGATGACATTTGGTGCAATATAAATGAAGTTAATAGAATTAATCCTAAATTGATTAAAATTCAAACATTTAGACTAACTTGATATCAAACTGTAGGTAGATTTCATAGCTTCTGTAAATATGTGCTTTTGTATGTAAGAGATACAATACATGCTCCACAATATCCCTCCTAAATAATTTCATTGGCCAATCCTTGTATATCAGCTGTCCAGTGTTCACTGATTTATATTCCCGTTGCTGCTTTAAAACCCACTGGTGTCTTCAGTGCCCTGTCCCTCCCTTGTATTCCCTGAAGTCAATATTTGAGGGTCAGTGAAGAATATATTGACTTCATCACTAATGCATATGCATTTCCTGACATTTCATAGTGCGCACGCAGTGGCTCTGAATTGTCCCCGGACTGCCAGACCCCATCACGAGTCAGATCTGTTTATCCTTCCTCTTGCTCCTCCTCACACTCATTTGTTATCATGTCTCTGATCCAGATTGAGAATAAGCACAAGCAAATTGCCACATTAGATCAGCTGCATCACAGAAAAAAATATTCCATTTGATTTCTATTATGTCAACTCTGGCCTTGATATAGCATGCATATGAAAAGGGCCTTCATCAAAGATTCTCTTAGAGAGACGTTGCTCTTAATCTCCTTGCTTTGCCTCTTGTCTCTGAAGCCATTAATGGGTGGAACAGAATACCTTCTCCACAGGATATTGCTGCTCGTGGCACTAATCAGGTTAGAAATGATGCCTGAACGGCCTGAGTCTGTGGGTATGAGTGCGTGGGGGTAATTTCAGAGGATATGCCCGTTCAGCAGCCCCCGTCTCCTCTCCACATTCTGTTAACCTCCTTCTTTCCTCAAGTTGAAGATGGATCTGCACTTAAGTGTAGTAAAAAAGATGTAAATGTCTAAGTGTTCTTTCTCAAGTAGGATGTGCCTTTTTTGGACACTAACAAAATATGTACATAATCCTGTTTTTTAGCATATGGTGCCATTTTAAGATCACACAGTCCATTTTATCTAATTGCCTCCCACCAAATACTGCAGCTTTTAAACAGAACCACTTTCGTTTAGTCCTCCTGTCAAAGCCAACTGACATGTAATAAACTGGTAGTCATTTTTTTGTTTTCATTTAATATGTGTCAAACCTAAAATGAGACAAATTTCCTTTTCTCTTGTCTAAAGGGTATTGATGAAGTAGTAAGTTCCTTCAGATGCAGTGGTATTTAGACACAGAGAGGCCAACAGTCAGTCAGTTCTTGACGCTCAGGTACCAGAAGGACATGTGTAAGGGTGTACTCAAACCAGCCCTGGTTTTTAAAAAAATATTTTTATTAGAATTTTCTGCTACACAGACATACAAGAAAAAAGAAAACATAAAAAAAAAGCTTAAAAAAAATTGAGAAACATACTGTGAAATCCCTCCTCCCCCACCCAAAAAAAATAAAATAAAAATACACATAACCTCAGGGCTCACTCTATCTGCACAAAAAGAAAAGGAAAATTAACTTTACATGTTACAGTGTTTGACAAGATGTAGGAAAGGGAAATCATATATTGTTAAAGTCTTCAAGCTTTACATTTGTTATACAAGTCAGTTTTTCCATTCCCAGGTTGTTGCACAATAGTTTGATCCATTAATTTATCTTTGTCTTTCTGTGTTCCTCCATGTCAGAGGAATCAAATGTTTGCCCTGCAAAAGGCAAAAACTCAGAAGCTTCTTTCTCTTTGTAGGTTCTTTAAATCCATCTGGAAAAATGTGCAGAAAGCAAAGTTTACTGTCCATTGGAACATCCTGCTCGATCAAACGAGAGATGATCATGATAACCTCCTTCCAGAATGTTTGAAGCTCTATACATTGCCACATACAATGGAAAAGAATACCCTTATCTATATTACATTTAACTCAAACATCAGGAATATTTGAATTGAAATGGTGAAGTTTTACAGGAGTGATATACTTTCTAAATAACCATTTATATTGTAATAGTCTAAACCTTGTGTTAATAGTTTGCGTTTGTGCCAATAGACATGATTTATTCCATTCATCCTCAGGGATCTCTGTTTGCAGATCAGTTTTCCATGCTTGTAAATATGAGAAACTTTTTTTCTTTCAAGGCTAAAAGTAGAATATTATAAAATTTGGAAAGTAGGCCTCTACTCTCATTATGGTGAACGGCTAAGTGGAGGTTTAGCAGTAGATTTCAGTGAGGCAGTAACAAAGCTACTACTCTGTAAATACTTAAAAAAATGCTTTTGGGGAAGACTGTATTTGTTTACCAGTTGCTCAAAGGACAGCAAAACTCCTTCACTATAAAGGTCCCCTATTTTATTTAAACCTTTATTCAGCCATATTCTAAACCCTCTGTCTGCTCTTACTGGTTTGAATCTGTTATTTCCCCAAATAGGTGACAGACATGAGATCTTGGACATCTCATCTAAGACTGTATGGGACTGATGCCAAACTGGTATTGTGTTTTTGAGAAAAGGATTTTTGGTGTTTGTCATTGATATTTAAGTTCAGCTGAGTAAAGATAGGATGTCAAAGGTAATGTTAATGAGTTCTCTATTTGTACCCAATAGGGTATGTCACTGGTGGAAAAATAACAAGTAGCAGCACAAAGCTGCGCTGCACAATAGTGCAGCTTAACGTTCAGCATTCTAAGCCCACCGCGATTATAGGGCAGATAAAGAAGAGAGAGGCGCCCCACCAGCCCTGTTTAGTCCGCTTTAATCAAATTATAGTTTGTTTGCCTAAAAAGATGGATTCATTTCAGGAGGTGTGAATTTGTAATCAAACAAAAACTGCAGACTCTGGTCCGCCTAAATCCCAGGTCTCAGTTTGGTTGAAGAGCTCTCTAGTGCAGTTCAAATGCATAAGTGAAAGCCAAGTTGACCTGGGACCGCTCCAAAAACAGGAAGCAGGACTGTAGCACAAGTCTAACATTCACGGGCGAACATGCTTTATGATCTCTTGCCAAAGGCAAAAACTCCCCCTGCAAAATCTGACGCCACTCAATTTTTGTTAACATTTTCTGGAGAAGGAAGTTGCACTCGGTGTCTTCTTAAGAGATTTTTGAGTCCTTTACTTCAATGGTTCTTGGTGCAGTGCCACAACAAGTGGTTGAGGGAACAGGTTGCTTGAAGGGTTTGGTTTATTTGACAGTGCAGTGTGAAAGAGAACCATAGCAGCTGAAAATGTGACAAATGTTGCAATTTTGGTTCCCAATCGAATCGAGTATAAGATGTGAAAACACCCTAAGATATCAGTGTGACTCCTTGTCCCAAAATAACCTCCGTCCACCAGTTGGAGTTCTGTCTCTGTGGCAATCAATTGTGTGCAGGAGTTTCTTAAAGAGACAGAGGCCCAAATTCAATGTGCTAAGATATGAAGTCATATTTGATATGTTCAGCACTTCTGTAACAACTGAAGGTATCATAGTAACTTGATTGTGCTATTAAATGGATCTTGAAAGACAGTAAAGTTACAAGAATTGCAACATAAAAAAGAGTGAAAATGTTATCGTTGGCCTGTGTCTTTAAAAAGTACAGTGCATAACAGAAGGCTCGTTGAAAAGGTGTCTTCATGAAAGAAGATTTCTCATTAAACATGTCAGAATAACTGTCATTTTAAGGTGTCGCTTAGCCATGAATGAATGAAGTCACTCCTAATGCTGTCCATGTTTCATACACCATATTGATTATTTTGAAGCACATTTTGACTCAGATCTATATTTTTTTTATCGTCTCACACGCACATAAACATTGGTTCAAATGCAGCTAATGTCTGCATTTTCCGCCCTATGGGTAAACAATCACTTCTATTCAAGAAAGCCGTTTGATTCACTGAGGATTTAAAATGGTAATTTGCCAAGAAGGCACTCAGTGAGGCTGTTTTGTAGGGTTTTTTTCAGCCTGTAATTATCAAGTAAATAGATCTGGGCAACAACATCTCAGTGACCCAAAATGTGTCCATTTACAACAAAACTACTGTTTACATAGTCATTGATCGTGGGACTGAATATTCAAGAGATGTGTTTGTAGTTCACTTAGCAGTATAGCTGAAAGGTAAAACAAGGCCGTAAAGGGAAGATTTAAATGTTTCTCAAATAGAAGTTATTCAGGAATGGATGACCAACTGGGGACAAAACAACTAGCTGCACAACTTCATACATTAAAAGGACTGACTGATACATTCATTGGAACTAGGCATGCTAGTTCCAATGAAGCATAGAGAACAGTTTGGGCTTCAAGTAAGACAGTACATGTACAGAAATCCTGGAAGAAAATCAGTTGGAGGGTTTATGAAATGTATCATTTTTAAAATTTATATTATGTCATGATGTCATTCCCTCAACTAAAAACATTTGTGGCTTTGATTCTTTCATGCATGTTTGAGAAATCCTTGAATCTCCCATGGCAACCATTTGGGGGTGCCTAAACACTTGGTCATTAAGCTCCGCCTATTTACCTAAAAAAACGCTGTGGAGCTGCAGCCGAGCTTCTGCCCCACAGAACGTCCCTCCCAAACGACACACAAACGTTTCCCACACAAAGAACATAACATTGAGGCCGTTACAGTGACATGTTTTCAGGTTTGATGTTTATTTTGCGATCACTATTAATATGTGATCGTCTGAACGCAGCGGTGGTTGATTAGCTAATTTAAACACCTGCTCTACTGATGACCTGTCAGAGTTGGCGTGTGGGTCACCATTTTTCTTTTTAAACTTAACCAAAACGCACCGAATTCTGCAGCACTTCTACATGTTAAGGTGGTCAAAGTCAAGCTAGCCTCGCTATCTTGTTTTAATCCAGACATTTTCTTGACCTTGTCATCTAGTTGTCGTAGTGTTGACAATTAGTAACAAAGCACTGCATCCCTTTTTATTTTATTCATCATGTGTTTAAGATTTACCGCATTATATTCACAACTTGACAACTAAAACCAGTGGTAGTCATCATCAGCTAGCAGGTTTTTTTCCCTCCAGCAATGAGCTGTGGGGCCGGGATCTTACTCTCGTTATGTCGTCCTGCAATGTGTCTGTACAATAATATAAAATTCAATCAATGGTTACTTTAGATCAAGCATCTTGAAATGGTCCACGTTCCGGCAGATTTCCACAGAGCGGTGGCCTTGATGTTGAGACAATCTACTATCACTCACAACACGTCCAGACCCTCCGTCCTCTCACCACATGGAAAATCAGTCCTTTTTGTTTACCCCCAGGCCTGAGTTATATCTACCAATCATTCGTCACAGGACGGAGTGTCCTGCCTTTCCCTTTCATCTCCCCCTCCAGTTTGGCCTTGAAGTTCCTGAATCTGATGAACACACACTCTCACAATGAACAGCCTCTTACTTTAATCCAGTCTACCTCAGAAGATGCAGGGCATAAACATTCACTTATGCATTTTTTGTTTGGCTTAGTATGTATGAAAGGTGGGAGGCTTTGGTCGCCGTCCTCCTGGAGTCAGGAACTAATCTTTGGAGGATGATTGTTTCCGCTCACCTTTTTGGCAGCCCAATTTAAGGGCGCTGAATGAAGTGCCAATGCAAAATTCAGAGGAGATAATAGGTTTTTTTTGTTGTTGTTGCACTTAATCCCTTGTTTTTCTGTTTGCTCAAAGCCAGAGGACAGTTTAGCCAATGTGGAACGCCCCCTAAAGCAGACATAATGGGACGGCAGAGCTAATGTTGCCACGTTGACGGTGGAAATGTCACAGCTGACACAGTCGGGCTTTAGCGGAACTGCAATTAGGCTAAACACAGGAGGACCACGCGCCGGAGGACGGATGTAAAGCCCGAGCCGGAGTGTGTGTATGTGTAAACCCAAATGACACGGTGACTGATTTATGCCGAGACTATCTCCAGCTACTCTAATGCAAATGCGGCGCGCAGTCTTTTGTCAATCAGAGGCCGTGGACAAAAGATGACTCATCAATTTGCCACACCAAATTACCCCCTGCTTTCCTCTAACCTCTCTCTACCGCTCATTCCACATTAACCTAAATTGTCTCTGCTTTGCGGTTCAACATGAGCTAAATGACGAGCGGCTCTTTGCCTCTTTTTCAGACTCATTTCACATTCAGCCATGGAAATTAAATCAGGACAGGGTTTTTTTTTCTTACTTTATTCTGCACTGCTAATAAAAGTAGCAATTAGGTGGTGAAGATTAACATAGAAAGGCAGGGGAAAAAAAGAGGGGCCTCCAGTTGAAAGAGCTGGCAGCAGATTGTGGCTGTGATGGCATTCAGACTTGACTGGCTGCTATGAGGGATGTCACCACAAGGGTGTGCTCTTTAACACGCTCTTCAGCGCACGCACTCGCAGAGGCGGATGAGTAATACTGATTGATGTGCAGAGGTCTGGCTCGTTCTCAGCTGCTGCCGCTGGTAATTGCTTCCATCCTCCTCCCCGATTCTGAGAAGCCGAGTCAGAGAACAAGATTCCGGCAGGATAGCGTCCCCCAAACTCCCGCAAAACCTTCACACACATGTTTCTTAGCCTTTTAGGCTGTAGCTACAGTGTTTGTGCCGAATCCTGAAAGGAAATAAAATAGCTAAGTCACTCAATGAGTGAATTCCCCATTTTATTGCCCCAGTTCTGGTGGGTTCCCCAGCCCTGGATCTGGAGGTTGTTCAGATGTGAAGGATTTTCAAGGCGGGTGTCAGACTTAACCTTTTTCAGCTCCAATCTTAATGAGTTCTTGTGTTCCTCACTGATCGTAATGAGCCTGAGAGGGACAGGAATCAAAGCTGGAAGAAAGCATGTTTGCCATGTCTCTGTGAATATAAATCCCTTCTGTCATTAAGGAGGTCGATTCAGGTTATAAATCCAAATTCATGCAAAATATGTTCAAAAGGTTTGAGCCAGAAGAAGGACTTTGTAGGACCGTTCGCTTTTCTTGTCAAGTTTATTTTTTTGTTTGTCTCAGTGTTGGCTTATAAAGCAAAAATGACTCAAAAAATGTCTAGGGTAACGAACCTCACCCCATTGAGTCCTCTGACAGTGTGGTGGTCGGAGGACTGCTCTACTTCCCCATGGGGGCGGAGCCGGCGTCATGTCAATTGTCCATGGAGTAATCCTAACAAATTTGACCACTAAAGTTTCACAATAATAATTTGTGGATTATTATTCATGTTTTTTTCTTCTTCTTTTTCTTAAGCCTTGCTCTTCAAACACCAGCTTGGAGAATGTTTGAAGTTTAGCTCTGTCTTATCAGGAAGTGCGTAATTACATTTCTGCCAATATCTCTGAGTCCCAGCAGTGTCCATAGAAAGTATCCCTTCCCTGTTGTTTTTTTAGGGAAATATTCATATGGCATAATAGAAACCCAGAGCCATGAATAATTAAGGGTGTAACCTCTAACCACTATGTAATCCTCTAATTCTAACCATGTATTTTACATCACACAAACTTCTACCATGTATTTACCATGTAATTCAAAATCTATTTCCCACCCCAACCAGTCCTGAGGGAGAATGATGTCAGCAGTCAAAAAGAAAGCAGAAAAAAAAAAAATAATAATGTGTGACAGAGTTGGCACTTATGGTCTCCTTTATGGAGGTCTGGCTGCTTCTCTCACCTGATTAACTGTGTCACATACTACCAGGACTTACATGAAAGACTTGATGCTAGACATTACAGGAAGTCCTTCATTTACCTTGCGTCAGGTTCTAAGGACTGTCACAAGTTTTTTTGAAAATTTACGGTGATTCCAGCGTGATCTGGTCTGGAAGCAAGTATGAAAAAAAGGTTTCTTTAAGTATATTATGCTCCAAGTGTCTGATAAATTTCAATATATAGTTAGGCCTCCAGCTAAGCCAATGTCAACAGTCTTTCTTATTTCCACTCTCTGATTAGGGTACAGCCAATCAGCGCCAAGGAAAATGAATGACACTCCTGGATTGGCTGCTTTACTAACACCAGGCAATAGCATGCCAAGTAGCATTGCTCATAGTTATCTAAGATTCTCATTTTCTTTAGACTATTTTAGATGTGCTTCAGGAAAAAACATCTGTGAACAAGCACATTTTCACTAATCGGTGGGGGTCCACTTAGTCTGCACCACTCTGGGCTTAAAGTTTAAGGATAAATACAGTTATTTTTGTATATGTATAGAAAACGCCTGGTGTTTAAGTCATGGCAAAAGCAGCAAAAATGATCTAAGAGGTACAACAATCATCTTATTTTAAAGTTACTTAAGCTCATGTATATCAGTATATATTAAGCAAATATATACTGAAAAAAAAATCTTTAACTTTGAACCTGAAGTAGGGATTCACTACATATTGACCCACAATACAAGGTTTTCAAATAGCAAAGGCATACCTTTTCAATTGCTTTCTACCAATTTCCACACTGCAGTGTGTTTGCATTCAGTCACTAAACAGCTGGAACTTTCCTCACCCTTGTCTGTACTTATCATTAGATGTGATATGGATTTACTTTGACATGGAGGTTTTGATTGGCATTGCATTGTCGGTGGGTTTGTTGGTATAATCATTGACGGCTTTCATCCGGAGCATAACCACTGCCGGGGACTTAAAAGTAAAATTTTAGGAGCAAAATACTCTGCCATGCCAATCCACGTTTTGGGGAAAACAAGTTACTGGCTAGATAAGACTCGTTCTGTGGTTGGGGATGTTTGTGATTGAAGAGCTGGAAGCAGGAGAACGCCTGGCATGGAAAACAGTTAGACACGTAAAAAAACCTGGATTTTAGGAGTTGAAGAAAACTGCATGACATCAGATTCTTTGTTTTGCGAAATGCAAACACTCTCCTGAAACAGAGCAATTGAGATTAGGGATTTTGTTGCCAGAGGATGTTTTGAATAAACTTTGCTCATCATTTGAACCAAAACCTACTTACAGGGGCAACTAAGAAGTTTGAAAAGTTGGTGAGCACGTTCACATTGTTGGTTTATGGGAAATTTGCAAAACCTGGTCAGAATGACATACTTTACACCGATCAGCCACATAATTCAGCTTTCTGTGGCCAAGCAGCGTACAAAGGAAGAGGTCACTCAAAGCTGGAGGACGCCTTAAATCAATAGCTCACCAGTCACCTGGCACTCCGTTTTATTAACAGATGACGCTTTTACAGCCCCACATCTATCATCATTGCACTGGAGCAGGGTTCAGATATGAGTGCCCAGTGGCTACATGTGCACTTCCAGAAAAAGCAACTTCTGTAGTCCACACAGACCCTACAGTCCGAAACAGAAGCAGAGGGACAGCAGCCAGTCAGACATGGGAGGGAGGAAGGACATCCAGCGTTTTTCTCTTTGGATGAAGGTTTTAGACAAACATAGGGGCATACAGCCACCAAATCCTAACACTGTACACCACTGACTTTGACATTGTCTGAGCCTCCCCAATAATGATGCATCAAACTCCAAAAACATCTAAATGTCCCCTTTTAAAAGGGAAGTATTATACATTTTTTAGGCATACAGTGCCATTTTATAGAGCAGTCAAATAACTATGTCTCCTTCAGTTGTTATAAAAAGGCTGTATGTATGAAATACGTCATAAAATAAATTTGACTTTGCAATTTAACGCCTTGAAATGACCTGAGTGAAGTTGCCACCCATCCACCTTCTTCAAAATCTAACAAAATCGGTGTCAAACATTTGTGCTGCATTTGTACAGTAAAAATGTTTTTCTGCCGCTATCTCTTTAAAGATATTAATTAAAAAGTTTCCAGAAGTCATCACCAAGATCTTCAAAGCAAAAGCAGCACCAACGTAGTTAAGTTGATTGACACCAAATTTTCTTGACCTCGGATTGCCCTCAGAGGTCAAACGTAGCACAAACGTTTGACACTAATTTTGTTATATTTGGGTAATGTGGGGTGGCTTTAAACTTTCATTCACATCTTCAAAGCAAAAGCAGTGCAAACACATTTCAAGTTGACTGACACCAATCTTGTGTTATTTGAAGAAGGTGGGAGTAGGGGGCTGGTTGACCTTTCATGACCTCTGAAAACATTTAGTATTTTTAAAGTGATAGCGGCACAAATGAATTTTTTTCCTGCACAAACATTTGACACCAAATTTGTTAGATTTGAAGAAGGTGCTGGTGGTGGTGGTGGGTGGGGGCAGGGGCAACGTTACTCAGGTCTTAAAATTGGGACTCTGCCTCTTTAAGAAACTCCTGCTCTTTCTGAAACTCCTCCTTCAGGAAGTCTTCACAACATGGTTCCTCTGCTGTCCCTTTAGCAACGTTTCTACCAGTCAAGTTGCGCATAGTGGAGTTGCTAGATGCTAGTGGAGAAGGGTCAAAGGTTAACTGTTGTTACAGGAAACTTCCTGGCTCCTCTCCTCTATGTAGAGAACAGATCATAGAGGAACCAGAACTTTGGATTATCTGAAGAAATTTTGCGAGGAGGAATGATCAATACTTCCCGCTGTTTGTAAGCGCCAATGTTGACAAATGTTATAGAAAACAATAAGCTGCCAATTGAAAGAGGTTAAATGTAGTATTGACAGTAGGTGTGGAACTATCAATTTTATGCTGGGTATTTCTTCTACTCCAAGAAAAGGTAGGATTTTTCTAAAGTTTTCAGTGTGAGAAAAACACCCTCTATTTTTCAGGTTTTTACTGGTACAGGGATACCAGCAAATAAAGAAATGTGAGTAAAGAAAGACCCTTTTAGCTACAATAGATGGCATGACATCTTAAATACCTTTATAAACTCTGTAAAATGTTAGAGAATAAAAAAGCGATTCATATGCCGAGAATTGTTACAGTTCATTGACCCGACTGCATTAGAATGGGAAATAACTGCCACGAGACGTTTCCAACAACCGTAGCACCGAGATTATATAAAGGGTACATTATTTATCAGATGTTTTAAATATTTTTGTATCTGCCTCTGTGTGTATGACTAGCTATTGAAATGCAAATGTTCCCATTAAATCTGGTTGACTTCACAAACACACAAACACAAGGCTTTTATCTGCGAGAAATGGGAAAAAATAAAAAAACGAATCGTGAAAATCAATAGTCGACTCTCTGGTAATGTCACTTTGCTCTCCATTGTCAGCTGCAGCATTGTGAGCTTGGCCCTTAATGAGTGTCCTATGGGTTTTTTGGCATTTCATGTACACTCCAGACAGTTAACACCACAACAAAATTCTCTCAATACATTTAGTTGGTATTCAGACTGTCGGTGAACACAAAGCTGCATGCTGGGAGTTATTCTCCAAAGTTGTTCTGTATATAGTTTAGTGGGGGTGAACAACAGTAAGTCCTGAATAGCTGTGAAGTAAAAGAAAAACGATTCACAATTTAAACTGCATACAGATTTTGTTGCTAAACCTTTATTGGTAAATAAAAATGGTGTGAATTTATGTCCAGCTATTCTCAGTCAATACTTTTCAACTTTATTTGAACTCTGGTTTGTTTGCCTAGAAAGTTGGGGAGGTGTGAACGCGTAATCCAACTCCGATGCAGACCAAAACAATCGAGCTCTGGTCTCGGTTCAGTTAAACTTCTACTAGAGTTACCTTTAACTGCTAAAGGTAACTCTAGTAGAATGAATATGTGAACGCCAAGCAGACCGGATACCGCTCCGAAAGCATGAAGCGGACCAGGGCATTCTGGGTAAAATACAAGTAAGCAAATGCAAGAGTCTGGTGCTAACGGGAGAAATGGCTTGTGGACAAAAGAGAAATCCTACAACCACTAAAATCTGACGCCACTCCATTTTTGATAACCTTTGGTGAAGAAAAAAAGTTGTTCTCAGTCTCTTCTTTAGAGGTTTTCATGTCATTTCTGTCAGTGGTTCTTGATGCAGCGCCACCACAGGCAAGGAATGGAAAAGGTTTTTCGAAAACTGGTTCATTTGACACAGTGCAGAGTGAAACAGAACCACACCAGTTGGAAATGTAACAAATGTCACAATTTTGATCTCCAATCAAATTGAGTCTACTGCACTATCAGGTGTGAAAACAATCTTAATGTATGTCCCAAAACTCCTGAACCATTAAAGCTAAAATATTTGGTTGTTCTTTTAAAAATAGTTCCGGGTCAGCCAGAGGTGATGTAGAGTCTCTAATTCAAGTTTTCAAGCCAGAGATTCTCATTTTTTATTCTGTCCAGAAAGACTCCAGGCTGGTACTCAAACTCAGGACGTTTTGCTGCTAGACAACGATGATACCAAATTTGCTACTGCGCCGCCCAGAAGTTGAATTATCACTCTGGGTTATGTTTGTATAACCTTGATTCAAACATCTCCGAATCTTTATTCCTGTGATTAAATTGCTAACCCTGATAAAGTTTATAATTTCTTAGCTTACGTTTCACGATCCAACGCAACCAGGTGCAAAAAGTTTACACACCCTGTGAAGTCAGCACTCACTGATTTAACAAGAATCTCCAGCCTGTAAAATGCTTTTTACAGCGTCTGAGTCCTCCAGTTCCTGCTTTAAATTTTTATTCATGCTTTCTGACAATAAAGTGGGGGGAAAAGGCAGATAGAGAGATGCTTTTGGTATCTTCAGAGATTTTTGGTGATGTTCGGGGTCTTAGAGGAGCTGGCGGGACCCCGATTAAGCCCCGGGCTAAAGCCTCTGGATGTAGCCTATTGTGGATTTTCAGTTGACTTTAGGATCATAATCCAGCTGTTGAGCCAATCCTCTTTTCATCCTCAGCATATTTATGGACAGTGTTCAGTTTACTTGCCCAATTCGCAGCCACTTGCTTTGAACCCGCTCTCCCCCAACGAGTGAAATGTTTCCCATGTCATCCCTTGCAACATAAGCTCGGAGCTTGATTTATACACTGACATGCTTAGCAGGTGAAGATGGGGCGGCGGCGGCGGGGAGGTTTTCATGAAATTCGGTACCCGTCTACCTCCGAGTGTACATTTGTTCGTTGCAGCCGGATGGTTTTTCTTTTCCGTTATGCGGTGAGGATGCGGGAAGGGATTTCTTCTGATGACTTTCCCATGACTGTCATATTTGTACAGGTGTCACTGCGTATTAGAGCCGCACAGTTTCTCTCCAGAGTCTGGAAACTCCTCCTGGAGGTCTTTTACAGCCGGCCAGGGACTTTGCTCTGGTTTCTATAATGCTTCATGCAGACTTCTCTGAAGGCATTCCTGCACTTATAGGCTACCTCCTCAGTTTACTGCCTACAGTCTTGTTATTACATTAGCAACTGAGGAAACACAGACCCGAAAAAAAAACAAAAAAAACATGCTTTCTATCTTCATAAGCCTTTCTCTTCCTTTGTGGAGTTCAGTAATGTTGATTTTCACTAAGCTTCAGATCCCTGAAGACACATTTTCTATTTTCTCTACTTTTTTGTCTAATGCCCATGTGCTGAAAGCAAACAAAAGTCTGGTAGTTTTGTTTAAAGTTTCCAAAGTTTAAAGTTTAGATGCTTCTTCTAGAACATTCTACTGTTTAATAAAGAAGTTTTAAGATTGGTCTTTCATTTTTATACTTTTTGGCAACCAAAAGTAGTAGGTAGAAATCCTCAACCTTCTAATTACAGAATATATGTCACAGACACCATCCTTTGGTTTAGATCAGACATTAAATGTTCTTACCAATGGCTAAATGTGGTAGGAAGTTAGCTACGTTAGCTGTGAAGTCTGTTTTGAAACAGATCTTCTGCTATGCACATTTTGAAGTATTGTTACTTTAAAGTTTTTATGCTAGCTTGAGGCGGCTTTTGGCTTTTCTAAAAGAGTTAATATGCTAACGGGAAAAAGGAAACACCTTTGCCAAATAAATTCTGACATAGTGAACATTTCACTGCTGTTTCCACTGTTGGCTTAGATTAATATTGCATTTACATCACCACTGCTAGGACAGAACAGTTACAACTTTCTTGATGGCAATGCATTCCTGAAACCCTCTCTCCATTTTTGAGAGGTGTGTTTTATGCCAGTAGCAACCTCTACTTAATGTTTATTACAGCCATACGTAGCATCAAAATTTGATGTTTTAGTTTTAGAAATTTGCTCAAAATGTGCGTAACAATTGGATGGAAACAGAACTATTGTTTTACACATAACCTCATTTCAATTGATTTGTTTTGAAATGTATATGATAAACCAACACGTAGTAGCCTGTTACTGTGTTCAAAAGGTGGAAGAAAAATTTGACTAAATTAGGTTTTGATTTTCTGAACAAATAGAAATTGGAACAGTGTTGTGTGCAATTTATTCAAGCTACATAAGGTAATATGTTGAACGACTTGGAGTCATCTTTGTACATCTAAAGCTGAAATCTGAGCCCATCAAAAGCTACTGGTTGACAAAATAGGTACAAAAAAACCAGAGATCCGAACACACAGACCTGCGGAGCACCTGGATTGATTAAGTGAAATACAAAATGCCATTGAAAATAAATTACAGAGGGCTTGCAATTATTTACATTTTATGAACTCCACATTTTAAGGTAATTGTGGACTTCTTAAACTGATGTGATGATCGATTTTAAACTGTAATTTATAAATATTCAAATGCATCGGGTTGAAAGAAGCCTCGGCTGTTAGATATGCTTCCATCTTGTCTATTTTTCTTCTCCCTCCTGCACCGCCCTCCGCTCCACTCTGACTCTAAACTGTGTTCCTGGGAAACAACATAATCCCGTAACGTGATCACAGGCAGCTCATTTCTAATTACAACAGGGGGTTCTGCTTTGAGCCATGACATCATCTCTCTTCAAAGTGAAGGACCGAAGCGGGTCTCCCCAAAATAGCAAAACAATAATCCTCAGAAAGGATTAGATGACACAGAAGCAGCAATCTGGGGGTGATCAAGTGAATGTCATCAACGGCTCACCGCCTCAGACGCTGCGCTGGATAGTTAAAAAAAAAAAAAATTATTTTCAACCCAGACGCCGAGAGGAAACTTGGCCTTGTGGAAAGCTATGCGACGGGAAGCAGTCGATCACAGACCTTTCTTTGATCCTCCGTCTCTTCTTTTCTTCTTCCCTCCAAATAAACATCGACGGTAGGGTAATGAGGCCCCTGGGTGTTCTGAGGACATGAGATGAGAGGGGGACCTGGCCACACAGAACATAAAAAATAAGAAGACACGAGGAAAAGTGAGGGCCCAGTCCCCTCATTAGGGAACTATGAATGATGGTGGCAACTATTCATTTCCTCTAACGACTGACCGCCATGCACACGTACGCGCACCCACACACCCACCCAGTAACTCATAAAAACAGTCACACGTATGGCATGAGCCTAGTGATCCCTCACAAACATGTCAAACCACAGAGGACACATTGAAGCGCAGTAGGATGCTAGTAAAGATCATGATTCTTTTTTAATGGTTGGCAGCTACAGCGAGGCTCGCACACACAAAGAAAGAGAAGAAGAAGAAGGCAAGCAGTGCCTGGGGGCGCACGCTGTCCCAGAGTATTCTTTGTATGCTCTATTCAAAGGAGAGGAATGAAAGAGCGTCAAATAACTTTACAGATGGTAAAAATCCTACACCCAAAACAAATCATTTTAAACACAGTTTAAAGATGAGAGAAAAAAGTGCAAGTGTGGTTTCAATTAATAAATCCCAGAAATGTAAATATTTTGGAGGGAAGAGATGGTATGAGCTAGTTTTTTCTTTCTTTCCTTTTTTCTAATGACAGCTCAAAATACTGAGAAACTATTTTATCTTTTTAGGATAAGTTGTTTGCATTGAGTTTCATACTGTATTTTAATTTCGAGTTTCCTGATTTTCACATTCATTGATTTGGTAAAATCAATGGGTTTGTCCAAATTCACAGGCTGCATCTTTTGAAGGACCCTGCAACCGTTCTTAAAATCTTATTTAGTATTTTTTTTAATTTCTTGTATAATGGTTTTTAATTAAAGAAATGAATATGTTAAGGGGAAGTATTAAGTATCCTTGTGTAGCTATTGGCATATTTAAGTGTTCTGTACTGGTGCAGCGTTATCAGATAAATTGGTAATAAAAGAAAAGCTTTAAGTCAATTCAGCACTGCTTTTCTTCATCGAAATCGACTGATTCTGAACCTCAGATATTGGTATTGGTAACAGAACTAAAAAAAAGTTGGTCGGTGCATCTCTTGTTTCTAGAGACATATCATGGGTTAGGATTAGGGTTGATGAAACTGAATTTGAAGTTTACGGGCATAATGACCATCCTTAACATTGGTGGAATCTTGCATCTCAACAGTAAAGTGTGGGGTGGCAGCATTATTTAAACCAAGTCATATAATTTCTTTCTACCAAAAATGAATGGAAACTATCTGGTATATATGACAGACAGACAAATGAGCAAATGTTACCTAATTCCAGGCAGTAAAAAAAAAAAAAAAAAGTTCCCTTTTTACAGTGTATGTAAACAGTTGGTTTCAGCTGAATGGAGACAAGTGTGTGTTTATGTCTTGTAAACACTGCTGGAAATATGGGCTCTATTCGAAGGCAGCGACTCTCCACACAAACGATCACCTTGCAGAGTCCAGAGTCATCCATCAAACTGAAACCGGTTCGCTCGGATGAATTCGAGCGAAGCCGGGGGACGGATCACGCGGTCGGAAACAGATGCTCTCCGGTCTTGTTTGCCTACAGTCTCGCATGGACGCCTAAAAACGCTTCTGCAAACACCCAGACACGCCCCGCGCCCCTCACACTGTTTGAACAGACAGTATTAGCCCCGGCAAACAGGACCGCGCATCCATCAAGATTCAGTTTCCGGGGGAGGTCAGCACGAGCGACGCCGTTTCACCCGTCTTTAATCCCCACCTGCTCTTCTCAGACTCCTCCATCTTTGTTCTTCCCCCCCATCCTTCCTCTCCAAACATACACCTCTACCCCCAATTCAATCATCGATCTTCTTTTACCTCAATCCACCTCTCGGTTCCCGTTCTTTTCCACATTGATCCACTCCTCTTCCCCTCAGGAAGGCAAACACTCCACAGGTTGGACTCCCCCTCTCCTCCTCACAGACGGTGGGTTTGCTCAGGGATTAGGTTGGGCTTTGTGCCGCCGAGGAAGGAAGGAACTAATCAGACTCTTATTTGTCGTTGCATTCTGTGTCTTATTGTGAGAAGGGAACCTGACCCGCATACTCGCTGATGTATACACGGTGAGCGGGCCAAGCTGGGTTGCCAGGTCTGACAGACAGTTTCCAGCACAAAAACAGTGTAAAAACCACCCAACTCCAGAAAAACAAACTGACAGTTTGCAGCATTTTTGGTTGCCCTTTATTATGTTCTGACCAGAACCAGATCCCACTTCAACTGCAAAGGACTGGACTCTTTTATCCCAATGACACTTGAGTTTTTGTCCTTAAATGTCCCCTAAGATTTCTGTTTTGCAATACGGGACACTTGGTTAACCAATGACTAATCATTGATAATGTCATGTTTGGCAGATTCTAGAGACTTTAAAATAAGTAACCGGAGCAAGTGAAGTAACATGACATTTTATTAAATGTTCTGTTAATTTCTGCCACACAATTACAACTATTTCTAAAGAATCTTCTATGAAACCTTTCTAAAAACCTTCCAAATGTTGCAAAAAAGCAGCCCAAATTATAATAACCTACTCAAAACTGTCTATTCACAGCCAAACGTGCTCAAAAGCAAACCAATTGGGGGGAAACCCGCCTTATCTGGCAACACTGGGACCGAGCTGAATGAAAGCTGAGAAATGACTGCTTCACATCCCTCCGCACCCCCTGACTCCTCCGCGTGCGAAGCTGGAGGGGTGCAGCGTGGGCGTGCGTTCGGCGCTCGGCCCTTTCGCAGTTTTCCTGCGCACGCATGCAAATGTTCAACGCCGCCCCGCTGCTCTGTTTCTGCTTTTATTCCTGGGGCAGCTCTGTTTTTCTTCTTTTCTTTTTTTTTCTGAATTGCTGGCTGATGTATGGGATATGGATCTTTGTTTTTCCTCATCAGCAGCGGCTCTGATTTGACAAATTCTGTTTTCCCTGCTGTCGGCGGGGTCACCGCGACGACGGGAGGCAGCTGCGTGAGGTGACGCATGTGCGTGTGAGCGTCTGCTCGCTCTGCGGCCACAGTGTTTCCAGGCATTAACACAGCATTATGTGCCGTACTGCACACATTCTCTACTTTAGCTGATCAAGAGCCTGATTTGTCATAACCCCCTTAGTTTTGTCTCTGGGAAAACTAAATGAGCTGTGACTGGACTCAAATTTTCTGCTGCTCTTGTTTTGTTTGACTCATTGTTATCTAGCCGAGACTCCAAGCAACAGTTCAATTTAAAAATACTTCATTTATCCCAACTTAAATGTTGAACTAATATAATTTAAGAATCTTTATCCATGTTTGAGAAATTCTTTAATCTCCCTTGGGAGCCACTCAGCTGTGCAAAACGCCAGGGTGGACCTAGCTCCGTCTTCCAGGACAAAGCTCCTCCTCTGAGTCGCAGTTTCCAAGCTTCCGAGGTTTAGCCTCACAGAGCAGCTCCTTCAGACTAGCCAGCAGCAATTGGCAAACACCCACTGAGCTAATTATACGAGCTACTTCTCATTGCATTGCTGGTAAAAACATTTAACAGCCACGTTGTGATGACTTCCTAACGTCAGAGGAGCTTCTTAAAGAGACAAAGGCTCAATTTCAAGGTGCTAAATAAAGTAAAAATTCCCTTGTCATTTTTGACAGAAGCATTGTTTATAACATGTTGACTTGATTGTGTTATGAAATATGTCTCATTGCCCCTTTACATGTTATATTGAAAAAAAACATTTTCTTACATTAAAGTCATTCTGCATAACTAGCTTAAAATTTTGGCAACACAGTGAAAATTTCCAGTGTTTTCACATGATCATGTTGTCATGGGAACACCATTACATAACAATGTTATCATGACAATTTCATCAGACCCGATGAAAACCACAAAGTTTGCATCTGATTCCAGCGCCGGCTTGTTTTTCCAGAGAATGTAATTTTTCTTAAACCAACTTTCTTTCCATTAGGTGTCTGCACAATTTATTTGGACTATGCCAAATTATGACTACGGTGAACTAGAGCTGCCAACATCAAATATCGGTTTTCTCCTATTTGGAGTTCAGACAGCAGATGTTTGGGTCACACAGGATAAGTAAGATGAAGCGATATAGCTGAGACTTATTTGACCAGTCTTTGTGACAAGGTATTAAGCAGGTGTGTTTGAATTTGGCTGTAATATTCAGAATCAATAAATTATTCGTTTTTTCAATAATTGTCAACTTAAAACCAAAATTGGGACTAAACTTCGCCCAAATTTTTTCAGAACTTCAAGAAGTGAGACCTAAGTTTCCCACCTGCATGTGAAGAGGAAAAAAAACAAGACTAAAAGCACCCTGGATTGTTGGGAGTAATTCGAGACTTGGAACACATGTGCAGTTTTTAAAGCAACTTAAAATAAAAGAGGAAATGCTCTTCTGAGTTATTAATCACATTTTCTCTGATTGCTCTCACAGACTGTTGTGCACATCTGGAGTCCAGGTGAGGAATGAAAGGAGCCAACTTTAAAATGTTTAAACCTCCAGCAGCACAGTTTGGCAATAACATAAAAAAATAAAGAAGAAATGGAAAGTAAACTATTGGGGGCGCTTGGCGGGGAGAGGTGATGACGGACACGGTTATGTTTCATCTTTTTTCATATCGAGCAACTGCTGCCAAATACAGCAATCCCAGAACTGTACAATATCTCCTCATGATGAATGATTAGTTTTTACAACTTTAATTTTCACAGGATGGTAGATTACTAAAAAATTGACTGGGAACTTGTTGCATTGGGCACAAATGTGTTATGAAAAAAACTGTTTTCATCTAATATTGATTGTATCAGGTGTGCTCAAAGATATTGTAAAAATACTTTCACTGGACTTTTCCACAAACGTCAATATAATTTCTTGCAGCTTTATATGAATTGGATGAAAAAGTCCTAAATAAAACCCAGTGAAACCAGCTGCTTTCGCCACTCTTTTTATTAGTAGATTAATCAGAGAAAGTCAATATTATGTCGATAGGACAACTGTTAGTTGTTCATGCCATACATCTGGAAGAATAGCAAGAAGTAAGCAACAATTAAATTTAGATCATTTCTGTTTCTAGGGGTGTTTTTATGCCTGATACTCCAATAGACTCGGTTCGATTGGGGACCAAAGTTGAAACATTTGTTACATTTTTAGCTCTCTTTCAGACAGTGTTGTGTCAAACAATCCAAACGCTTTGAAAAACCTGTTCCCCTCCTCACCTGTGGGGGGCGCTGCATGAAAAACTACTGAAGGAAATGACACAAACACTTTTGAGGAAGACACTGAGCACAACTGTCTTCTTCAGGAAGTGTAAACAGTGTGAATGCAGTGTCATATTTTAGCAGTTGTAGGATTCCATTTTTGTCATTGTGAAGAGATAATGAGGCTTTTCTTCCGTTACTGCTAGTCTTTCGCTTGTGTTGTGATTGTATCTACCCAGAATGCCCTGCGTTGGAGTTCACTTCATGCGTTTGGAGTGGTGTCTGGTCCACTTCCCGTTCACATATACCACCAGAGTTCACTTCAACCAATCCAAGTCCTAGGTTTGTTGGCAAACTAAAGTCCAATATTTTGCTCCACTTGTGCATCTACATGTCCCTAAATGCACCGGACTTGCAAGGCAAACGAACCAGAGTTTGATTAAAGTGGACGAAACAGGACTGGTGTGAATGCACCCTAAATGTGGAAAGCAAAGTGAAGTTCTACAAACTGACTGAAAGGGGAAAACGTATATCTCACTTTTAAGATTTTTCTTGTGCACGCTATAGTTGCATGTTCATTCAGTAAACTAAGACGTCTAGTTTTTTTTTTTGTTTTTTTTTTTGCAACCCCCCTTCAAAATCTTAATGGGATTCAAACCCAGCAAAACAAACTTTCTAGTTTCTTTATCTTAAGCTTTGGATCTAAAATCCTGCAACAAGTGACAATGTACGTTGATATTTATTATACAGAATTTTTTATTCTTAATGACCCTGTACAGATCACTACAATTAAAAAACAAAATGAAGGTTTCATACCATCACCTTCCTAAAACAGTATCAGTCATTTTTGGACAAAGTGATTTTGTCAAAAAAAATCACCATCTATTTTTTCCAAAACATGTTTTAGACAAAAAAACAAAACAAAACAAAAAAATCCACATTTGGCAAAAAATGACGTGCACCAATATTTGCTTTTCTTGTTAATCACCATGATGGATTCTCACTTCACCTTCAAGAAGCCGCTTCTGCTGTACCATGAAAAGTAGTTTGGGAGACATTTGGTCAAACTCGCGGCTCCCATCCCTTACTTCTTCCCAACAGCAACGTGCTCAGACTGGAGAGAGCGTCTATGTCACCAGCTGTCTCCTTCTCCAGCACGCTCCCACCATTTCTCATGTTCTCTGTGTGTGTGTGTGTGTGTGTCTTGGATGGAATGATGCTGAGCTGGCCCGCGGTGCTCATAACGACAGCAAAACTCCCTGGGCCGCTGCCACCCAACTGGACCCGGAGAGGCATCAGGCGGCTCAACACAGACCTACACACACACACAGACACACACATCTCCGTACATACATCTGTTTGTTTATCCTGGCAATCACGTCGCTCATAATGCTGTGATTTTTTTTTTTCCCTCAGAAATGATTAATTAGCTTCAGATCTAATCATGTGGAGCAATGTGACCAGACTGCCTCCGTTAATTATCACTGCAGCACATGCTGAGCTAGGCTCACTCTGGCTGAATGAAGTAACTCCGTAGAACAGCTTTATTAAATCTAATACATGCTGTCTGGTTAATTTATTGCTGGATGCCTGCTTTATTTACACACGGGAGAAAGCAAAAAAAGGCAGACGTATCGATTTAGTCAAAAGAGAGTTTGACGCCCGCATGCCGTTGGGGGCTGAAGCTTTTGGAAACGATAAAAATGTTTCCCAAATTGTTCCGGGCTTTAAAGTTTGCATTTAACATGTGCGGTTATATGACATAATCAATATTATATTGGAGTTATATTTGATGCTAGAAGCACAGGTGACGCTGTGAAAAATTATGCTAACAATCTTATCAGTGCCCAGCTTTATACAGAGACAATT
Organism: Alfaro cultratus; assembly: GCA_903066825.1. Taxonomy (NCBI): domain Eukaryota; kingdom Metazoa; phylum Chordata; class Actinopteri; order Cyprinodontiformes; family Poeciliidae; genus Alfaro; species Alfaro cultratus. The sequence goes on along the minus strand of CAEFZX010022096.1, from coordinate 39,905 downwards.
GATTGGATTAGATTTCTGCAGCTCCTCCAGAGTAGCATAGACTTTCATGAATGCCTTGGCTATGTCTGATTGCCGTGTTGTCCAGCCACACAGAATCATCTTATAGCATAATCAATTCACTATGTTACCTTCAGTTGTTATGAAAATGCTATATATATATATATATATATATATCTATATATATATATATATATATATATAAAATATTACTTAAATTTGACCTTCAGTGACTTGAAATTGGGCCTCTGTCTCTTTAAGAAGCTCCTGCTCTAAATGAAAGAGGAGGAGCTAGCACCTCAAAGGTGGTGCTAAGTCCATTTTTTTAAGTGCAACCTTTTGCATATAGGTAATTCAGTATAAAGATGCACCCCATCAGCTCTTCTTCTGGTTAAAAAGCTGCTGCACTAAGAAATGTTCAACATTTTATGCCTTGAGATTCTGTCCATCAACTCCACAAAACCAATCCTTGACAAGAAGCAACCCTTTATTAATCGAAAGGACAAAATGTCAAAGATATGAACTCTTGCATCCAGATGTTCTAAATCCAACCCTGTTTCAAATCAATGTCAGCAAACACTTTGTGGGAAAACCTTGATGTTTCGTTGCCAAACTGGTCTTGCCAGCCTTTGATAACGTAAAGCTTGGATTTCAAGTGACAGCTAAACCTTTGCCAAATATCTCACGCGTCTACTCGTTACACATCGGAGCATTAACATACATTGGTTTGCCTGTGAGGACAGAGAGGTAAAAAAGAAAACAAACAGAAAAAACAAAACAAAAAAACAATGAGTTCCAACAGCATGAGCTGGCAAAGGCATGTTTTAACCCAGAGTTCCTATTCGTGACAGCTATTTCTTCTTGATTTATGACCTGAAGGTGAAGCAGAGTTTCCCCGTCCACCTCGGAGTGAGCAAACTAATGAACCAGATGCATTATTTATTATTGAAAAAGGAAAGCCTGGAAAAAAAATCAGAGGCTTTGCTGAAAAACACTGAAATGTTCCAAATGCAGAGAAAGAATGCTGTTTCTCCCTGCATGTCAAGCTCAGGCCCATGCCAAATGCAATATTAAGTATACTGGTGGTAATGTGAGTAGATGATAGAAGATTTCGCTTCTAGGAGATTGTGTGTTGTCCTGATAAGGGTTGAAAAGACATGCAAGCTGTTGTAAAAGTATATATCTGGTGGAATTTAAAGTGATATTAAAGGGGTGTTTTGATGTGAAGTTCAGGCAGAAGGCTAAGAACTAATGGTTAGTGTGAGAACAGCCAAAAACAAAGCAAACTTTTAAAGCTACTCCGCTGTCAAAAAGGTCACAGCGGTTTATAAAAACCTTATTTTAGAAACCTTTAAGCCGACGTCGCATTCAAACTGAAAGATGGGAGGCAGCGTGCTTCCAGTGACATTCCTAGATATAGCATGTACTGAAAGACATTCAGAAATAAGGCCTGGGACTTTAATCTATGTAATTAATTCCGATTAATTACATTGATTATAGACATTTTGTTTGTTTTTCATGCAAAAGTCCCCAGCTGGAACCTTTGTATTTGTATGTTCCTGGTACACCCATAACTCTGACTCACAAAGATTGCCCCAACAAGATCAATTAAAAACACATGCTATATTTATATTTACCAATATAGGCATATTGTATATCCATGTATCGGGGAAAAAGCTCATCTAAATGATAGAAACGATATTTTCTACCTCAACAACACCCAGCTTCAACACTAAGCAGCTTGATAAAACGTAATTAGATGCTAGCGAGGCATACCCGGTACAACACGCAGCAATGACAGTGCGACATGGCCCAATGCACACAATGTCTATCAGAGTAAAACCAAACAATAGGAGTCTAAAAAGTAGTTGCTAAGGTAGTTTAGCAACAAGCGACATCCGCATCCACAAACAGCGATAGACAGATAAAGCCGCTTCTCTTGACCCAGTGAGAGTTCATTTTTGCTTCATAGAATGATCTGATTGGACGCTGGAAAAGACCATTGCTGTGTTCACGTTGTGCTAAAAGGAGTTAGCCTATTGGCGAAGCTGTTCAAGCCTAAGACAGCATCTCAATGCTAAACATGTTGCAGCAGCTCAGACACTAACGCTAATGTCAACATGCACAGTCCCACATTTTGAAAGAAAAATAATTTTCAAACAAGTTTCATGAATCATCGGGGCTTCATGAAACACTTTAAACATAAATATAACATCACTTTGTGTCAATTTGATGGTTGAATGACCAAAATAACAAATTAAAACTATTCATTCAGTAATTTAATAGTAAAGGGGCTTTTAAATTGAAAATGTTCCTTATTGCAATTAAATAATTGCCGACCCTTCAATTAACTGGATTAAACATTGGCCACTACCGCTTTTATGCAGATAGATTATACCTGGACTCATTTTATGTTTATGATTCTCACCACGTTTCAGACAGGAAGATCATTGGTGGTGCACCGCCTCCAACGTTTATTTTCTGTGGATTCTCTGTAAAGGTTTCACTTAAATGAATTATAAACTACTTACATCAGTTTGAAGTGTAACAAAAAGATATTTTAACAGGCAGCTGTAATATTTGTTTAGATTATAGTTGTAGAAATCAGGTTTAGTTTTAGCTTCCTGTCAGTCCAACCTGTAAAGATCACTTTATTTTTACAAGAGTTAATACATTTCTTAGCCAAAACTGAACTTCTACCATCTCTTGCACGTTTCATATTTTTTAACATTTTTTTTATATATATATTGCCATTTCCAAGCAAAGATAGGCTCTTTCCATGGCAAAATTTTTCTTGTGCTGTTCTGAAGGATGCAAAAAGCTTCCTTTTTTAAATTTATAATTTACTTTTTCTCTATCTGGTCAATGTTCTTGTGGTTTTATGGCTGCGGGCTAGTAAGCCACTGGTTTGCTGCTTTGCACATCAAACTCTTCAAATAGTTTTGAGGGGAAAAAATATGCAGGTTTTTTTTTATATAGAAATAGGGGAGAAATTCTGGGAAATACTTCTTTTTTGCTTTCACAATGATTTACTGTAAGCACATTTGAGATTTGTTAGACGTGACAGAAGGGAAAGCCCTTTAGGATGTAAAAACAAACCTAAATTAAACCAAATACTTCACTTTTATTAAGATCCATGTTTTAGCAAACACAGGAAATAAGTTATGGGTAGCTGCAGCCAGCGGGGCTCACCCTTTCCTATTACTGTTTATCTTTGTTTTTCTTTCACGCGATAAGTCTGTGCTCTGGTCCAAAAGCTTTGTTGGTTTTAACCATAATGTCATCAATCAAGGCAGCATTTAGCAATTCCTTCACATTAACAACATGCTTACAAAAAAATCCTTATTGGCTTCATGGCAGTAAGTGAAATATGTTGAAGTTGTCTGGATGTGACGCCAGAGAGGAGACTGACATCATGTAGAAGTTTTATTTGTGCTTTACAAAATAAAATAAAAGAAAAGATAAAATAACAACGTTCCTAACCTAAAAGATTCTATCAGTTATTATTATTTTTTCTGGGTTGTGTCACCGGCTGGTTGCTTCGTACACGCTCTGGCAAGTGATGACTTAAAGTCACTTTCTAAACTTTTTTCATAATCTGCTGTGAGGAAGTGGGATTTTCTGATAAAATACATATTCAGCAGTTTCTCAGTTTGTCATGCTTCATTGGAATCAGCAAACGGGGATCAGAAAGCCAAAGAAATGGCAGAAGGGTGTTCAGTCATGTTTTCAGAAAATGTTACAGGATTCAGTTATCAGTAGCCGAAACAAAAGTAAGCTGCTACACATTGATTTAAGTGCATGAATACAAAATATTTTGTTTGCATAAATGGTAGAAGGAGGGAAAAAAATGATTATCTGTGTTTATTTAATGAGGGTACTAACTGGCAAAGTGGCGACTTTACCCAGAGTATTTATTTTCTGACAAAAAACCCCCCAAAATCTAAGTGTTGCATTCAAAGATTCTAGTTTTAAAGCATATACAGTATACTGTATATATATATTTAAAAAAAATCATAATCATGATTATTTAGGCTTCCATACTGGAGTACATATTTAGCCATAACTGATTTTTGATGTGCCCATTTTCGCAGTGCGCGCCACTAGCTACGTTTCTGTTACAAATATGTGTAAAACTTTATCTGTACTCGGCTAATGTCGAAACAAAACTGCATTTTTTTCCAATTGCGACGTTTCTGTTAAAGAAACAAATAAAATAATTCTTGAATAAGTTTGCTCATGCAATAAGTCACTAAACAATCCACGCCGTCGTCCTCCTTCTACTTCCCGTCATCTTCTTCGCCATTTCCGTCAGTAGTAACGTCCGGCCGTTGATCTCGTCTAAAGCATTTCTGTTACAGTTTTTGAGAAATTGCACTAAAAGAAAACACCTCATCCTGGCGCTACAACTTTTTATCAAAAATCATGATTTTTTGTTTTTATTTTTCAAAATTACCATGTTGCCATTAAACTAAAACATTTTCATAATCCCAATTTGTGCATTTTTAACGTCGACGGAAACACGGCTACTGTTCCTAAAGATTATTTCTCATACTTTATGACCCGAGCAATCCAATCATCTGTCTGTCACTGTAGATTGTGATGAATGGGAACAACATTTTGCTGAAGCTACGTCTCTTTATTCCCACCCAGATGGCATCATTCATCACATAAGCAAACAGGAAATACCGCGTGAGTCCCAGTCATTTGGAATGACGACAACAGGAATCCAGACTCTGGCTTGTGGCTTTGATGGGGAGAAATCCGGCCGTCCACGGTGGCTCGAAATGCTGTCAGCGGCGAGGCGGCTCATCTTCTCTGACGACGAGAAGATGAGCCGCGTGTGCAGTATTTTATTTTATGTTTCTCTCATCGACACTTGGTTAACTTTGAGCCACGAGATAAGACGGATATTTCTCTGACTGCTAGTCTGGCTAATCTGCATTGACAGCTGTGTGATGACACCAGGAATTAGTCGTTGCTCATGCAAATAGAACCCATATGCTAATACTGGAGCTAATTGTTCTATAGAGAGAGGAGGAGGGGGGATGTGGGGCGGCTTGTCATGTGGAAGTTTGTTGGATGAAGACGTGAGCCTGCTTTGTGTTGCTCCACCTGAATGTTTTCCAGAAGCCCTCATTACAAGCATAGAGAAGACTGAGCTCTGAAACAACAACATTCAGTTTGGATTTTGACAGATGGCAAATTTGTGGAATATTTACCTTGCTCCAAATTTGAGCAGAGCAGAAATTCTGTCGCTGATTGTGAAAAGTACATTCATAGTTGCCAAATGGCAATTGTGTATTTAAATTTATGAGAGAACTAGAGGTGTGCAGTGATCAATACTTTGGTATCGATCTGACACCATATAACTGCCAAGTAAGTATAGTAAATAAAGTATCGGTATCTGCGACATGACCCCGTATCGCCAATACCGATGCTTTTTAATCACCTTCAGGTGTTTTTGTGTTTTGTTTCCTTTGAATTGTTTTTGCTCAAACCTTTGACAGAATTTGGATAAAATCAATAGGTATCAGCAAAATACTTTAATTTCATATTAGCGTGATTTGCAGGCATATTTCTTCAATAAGTGAAAAAAATTATCAATCAAAATCAAGATTTTCTTTGAAGTAGAGTTGGGAAACTACAATGCGAAAATAAAATGTCAAGATGAAATCAGAAACTAGAGTATTGATCTTACCAAGATAGCATCGATCCGATACCGATGTCAACTTGGTGATCGACAAAAACACAACAGAACTTGTGGGGAAGTGTTCAGTCATCATATTGAAATGGATTCATGATGACTCTGCCACTATCAACACCAAAACAATTATGACTAAACTCTTAACGATCACAAAAGTTTCAACCTTGGAAAAAAAAAACAAAAAAAAAAAAAGCTCTGTGAAACATCACATTTTCTGTAACATTCATTAAAATCCCCGCCTTTCAGATATTTTTTTTCACCATCCTTAGGAATTCAGTGTCTCGGATAACATTTACCGAGGCCTTGATTGTCTTTTGAATCTTGCAGGAAGTTCATTACCACTTGATGCAAATTTAACTCCTTCTCGAATGCCCCGACTCTCCAGACCTTTCCTCAACAATCTAAGGGCATGGGGCTCCCGCAGCTGTCTGGCACTCTCAAATTTTTGAATAATTGATGCCCGCGGAGGCGGTTGGGAGGGGAGTGGAGCGCTTTCGTTTTGCGGCGTAATTAAGAAATGGCTGGAGCGGCCGAGGTCAGCATGAGGTATCAAACAGCTTCCAGGGAGAAATCTCAAGGAAAACTACTCATGGGATTGTTACTGAAAAAATCAGAATCATCCTTTGCTGACTACAGAGGGATTGTCATGGTCCTGGCTAATTACTGGGACTGCATTGAGTTTCAGAGGAGTACTGACCCTATCAAATTTATTAGTCTCCTGGTACGAATACTTTCAGATTATTTTGGCTGATTATTATCTGATCGATTGAAGGCATTTTATACCTAGCACCGCATTCAACGACAAAGCTTCCAGGCTTCCTCCTTACACAGCCCCATTACTCTAAGACTACCCCACTCAGCTCCTTCAGACTAGTCAGCAGCAATTAGCAAACACTGGGTGGACCTGCGCATCTGCTGAGCTCATTATAGGAGCTACGTCTCAGTGAAACGCTGGTAAAAACGTTGTTAAAGGGTTAATGGAGGGGTAATGTTGTGATGATGTCATGAAGGCGGAGCTTCAGAAAGAGTAGGCGTTTTAAAGAGACAGAGGCCCAATTTCAAGGTGTTAAATTACGAAGTCAATTTTTTTTTTTTTTAGAATTAAAAAAACAACTAAAGGTTATATAGTTACTTGATTGAGCTATGAAATGGCACTATGTGTCTAGAAAACATATAATACTGCCCTTCTAATGAGAGTTAGCTGAAAACACTTTATACCAGCTGTTACAGACAGTCAGTAGGTTTTGGAGATTATTGCTTTTTCATATGATCATGTTGGTCTGCATAGCTTTAAACTTGTCATACTTATAAGTAAACATATATATTTTAAAGAAGTGAGCATGGCACCTTCCCACTTGAAAAGCAAAAGCAATAATTGCATACATTTAATATTTATCTGACTGTATTTTGAACCAGATTTCCAATTTAATGCTTAACAACTTGTGTAACTCTTGTCCAAAGTGCCTGAGCTGTATTTTGTCCAGTCTTACCAATATGTTGGAACCTTGCTATAGATTAGTAAAGTCACAGAAATTGCTTTTTTTTTTTTTTTGTCAAACATTCGCTATTTATTTCTCTATTTGAGTTTCTTGAACAAATTAAGTCTCAGCTTTGTGGTTACAGTCTACATATTGAGTCCGGTTTCTTTCTTTCCTGCTAACCTAAAAAAAGCCCATTTCCTATTATAATCTCCTTATTGTGCTAATTTTTCAAATCAGGCCATGACAGTGAAGGTAACTGGGGCCCATTGGACCTGCTGTACTGCACCGCAGACCACCGCTGCTCTGCTGGCGATCCGATCAAAGGACAGGCCTTCTTGGCCCCGCCTGGCTTCCTGGGTTCACATTTCCAGTTAACTACATGTAATTTGGATTTCTGCCAGGGGGTAAATAGAACACAGGCAAGTCCTGGGAAGGCAAGAAAAAAGAAAAAAAAAAGTCTATAATCCCGGCTGGAGGTAAATTTGCACTTGTTCGCACGAGCATATAGTATATATACAGTATATGAGCGCACTGGTGCATGCTTTCTACTTTTTTTGATTTCCTCTCACTGATTCACTTCAGCACGCCCACACACACACACACACACACACACACACACACACACGCAAGATCAATGACCCTCTGGGTTACCGATGTCTCCGCCCCGACCACACAGCGGGACATCCCAGGCTTGTTTGTCTGGGTGGCCGCCGAGCGCCGTCGGGGGGTCAGAGTTTAAGCTGGAACAGTATTCCTGGCAGCTGAGGCGGTGCTGAGCGGTAAGATGGAAACAACAATAGGCCGGGCTCCAACTTGGACCTCTGAGGGACTGTCCGGTTAAAGGAATACAGCTAGTCTGGCTCCAGTAGACATCAATAGATCCAGCCTGGTTTGTCTGAGCAAACGTACACGAAAAACACAAACGAGTCGACAAGAAAGTCAGGCGCGACGAAATATGGAAGTCGCATTTCATCATCTGGAATGCAAAAGATTAGCATGACGTGTAATTATGTATTACTCCTGTGGTCGCACAGAAATTTAGGATAGTTCAACCCGATGTGTTAGTAAATCTCCTTATCCTGCTCCTTACTGTGATGGTTAGATATATCATCCACTCACCATATAACCACAATATTTTTCTCTTGCCACAAATAATTTTTCTCTGTTTTGCATTTTTGACTTTTGTACTTCATCAATTCTTTTGTCATAGCTAAAAAGATGACAGGGCTTGAAAGGGAAGTAGGAGGACACCTTGTGGTACGCCAAAGGTCAGATGAGCCATTAGTTTGGTAATGTCACTCTAGATAACAGATATGTTATTGTAATCTGGATGTTTCAGGATGTAAAAAAAATTTTTTTTTCTTCTTCCATACTTTTCGGATTTCCAGGGTTAAAACACAACTAGTTCATGAAAAGATGCTACTATTATTTTCTATTAAACCTGAATCAGGCCTGAATGGCGCGCCGACCAATGAATGACGCCTATCGTTCCTTTGAACTAGAATAGATAGAAGTTCAAACCCAAACATATATTTTAACACCATCAACCATTTTTTCCCCCATGTAGAAACACTGTCTGTTCAGAAGGACTTTGAATCCACCGAGTTTATTGAGTTTATTTCCACAATTTTCTTTCAAGGAACTTTTGATTGTCACATTTTAAAGAACGTCTCGCCTCTGTCACCTTCACTATTTTCTTTTTTTCCAGTGTTTGATGAAAGGGACTTAAAGTTCCTCTCAAATAAATAAACTTTTCCAGTGAGGCAGTAAATGTACAGAAGCAAAAAAAGTGAGCAGCTGAGGTGTTGCTTTATCGTTCAGCCTTCTGTCATGTCTAAATGGAGCTAAGGAGATTTGTCTTTACTGTAATGATTGTGTGGAAAATTTGAGAATTAAATTAAAGACACATTTCCAATCTGAACTGTCAAGGACTTTGAGATAGACAGTGTACACCAAGATGTATTACAACTGAGAATTTTACGAGTTACTTTAGTCAGCCAGTTTATACATTGCATTAAATAAGCACATTGTTAATGTAGTTATCACAACAATCTTTTATTGCACTTTTTTAGGCTGTTGCTGGAGAAAAGTCTTAGTGTCCAGCTTTGATCATAGGTCATATTTCATCAACATCAGTTGATCAAAACAGATCAGAGTCACTGGGGCAACCAACAGAAATAAACGGATATTAAACCCTTGGGGCATTTAATGCTTTATTTATGGGTATGGAGACACAATAAACACAATAAACCTCTGAATGAGATGGTGCCATTTTGAATGTCTTGGAACATACCTTGTTTGATATTGGGTTGTTTTAGTTTGACTAGTTCTACCAAAAAAAATTTATAGATGTATTGTGTTACACTTATTTCAATATAACAGTTTTTATTTTTATTTTCTTTTTTTTTTCGGACATCACTCCTCCTACTCCACTAGGGGGCTCCACGGTTCATCTACCTTGGTTTAAGTGACTTGACGGTGAACCGGAAGTGGTCTAATTTCGCCGTGGACTGAAGCAAGAGAGCTAAATTAACCTTAAATCAATCAATCAAATTTTATTTGTCCAGCACATTTCAGCAGCAAGGTATTTCAAAGTGCTTTACATCATAACAAACACAAAAACACAAAGTCATGCAACATAGAATCAACAATCAAAACATGACATTAAGTCAAGTTCCATCATTGAATTTGTAATTGATTACGTTTCAAATACAATTCTAAACAGGTGGGTTTTTAGTCGAGATTTAAAGGAAGTCAGTATTTCTGCTGTTTTGCAGTTTTCTGGAAGTTTGTTCCAAATTTGTGGTGCATAGATGCTGAATGCTGCTTCTCCTCATTTGGTTGCGTTGTTGAGTATTGCTCTACGTGGTCAGTTGATGTTGAATGCTGTAAGCTCTTGATAGATATGTCTTTTGTTCTACATGTGGGTTTGGTAAATTAGCTTCAGGCTAATGACAACGGTAGTGGTTAACAGCTAACTAGCAGAGCTAGCTCTTGTTTATTGCACAGTGGGGTTTAATCTTGATGTTTATTATACAGTATAGTGTTCAGAGAGTAAACTACTTGCTTCATAATTTGCTGATTAAATCAAAATGAGTGATGATGTGCTCATATGGTTTATGTTAAAGGTTTAAATCTGTGTTATTTGAATATTATACAATACTACGTATTGCAGTTACTTCATTTAGAGTTTACCTGGCATGTCTGCATAATGCACCAGGCAATAAAATAACAATAACGACTAACTTATGTTCTTAGTAACATTGATAATCTAAAGTAATTTGAAAATTGCTTCATAAAAATGGATGTTTCTCATCATGAATTACACAACTTTTTCATGCATTTTAATAAACAAACCAAGAATAATTATCCAAGTGTAAATCCCACCGGGTAAGAAAAAGCATCACACTTCCTGAAACCGACTGTTATGTAAATATTTCACAGATTAAAGTGGTGACAGAATTTCTTTTAAGCAGCACAATTAACAAATCCAGCTGAAAATATCTTCACACATTGTTTTTTTTTCTTCTTTAGTTGAACATATATCCTGTTGAAGTCCAGTCCATATCCTGATGAGTTCATTAGAGTCTCAGTCACGCACATGCTGTAGGTTCTCATAAGCAGTTGCTGACCTACAGATGTAAATCTCGTTACCGTGGTGCGATTTCGCGTTCACATCCATCTTTCCGTGCTGCCGCAGGAATCACGCTCGCAGCTGCGCGCCGGGACGAGCCCTGATCATGTAAATCGCTGAGTGTTTTTAGTATGTACATATTTTACTATGTTAATCTATCTGACAGACCCAAACATAATGCTGACAAGGCCTTCGCCCCTCGGTGCTCCGTAGGCCAAGCTTCGTAGCGCCTGCACTCTCTCCGCTTCTGTCTAAGATAAAACATAAATAAACCATCATATTCATCAATATTCATATGTGACCGTGTATTTCTTCATACAACGTTGTCTACAGCTTTTGTTAATATGTGCAACGCCGCCCGCCCCTCCCCCACCTGCTTCTGTATTATGCTAGTTCTGTCAGCGCTCCAGCCGCTCTAGGTGGCAAAAAAAAAAAAAAAAAACTCTCGACAGAAAAGTTAGCAAATTTGTCTTTATTCCATTCCTCTGATCTCCGCGGCGTTCTCAGGGGAACTGAAATAGTTTCTGGCAAAACAACACTTGTTTTTTTTCTTCTTTTTTTTTCAGTGCTTTTTCACTTCCAGCCTCTGAAAGAGAAAGAAAGAGCTAGAGGGAAGCGCTCCATCTGCACCGGTTGTCAGGTAACTGTGCCGACACATCTGCGTCTGGTTTGGGAGCACTGCAGCTGTGACCTCTGGTTTGATGTGCAAAAAGAAAACATCTAATATGGCATACACCATCTGCAGCTGAGTGGAGAGGAGAGGAGAGGAGAGGAGAGGAGAGGAGGGGGAGGAGGAAGAGAGCGGGATGGAGGGAGATGGAGCATTTTAGAAATCCCTGCTATTTGTTCTCCCTGTCACTCGCTGCAGTGGGAATGAAAACACTGCATTTGTTTTGCGCTCATACGTTGGCTGCCTCCGCTTCCTCTTCATTGGATTTGAAGGTTAGACAAGATAAACAAACAAACAAAAAAAAAGTAAAAATCCAGAGGCCCTGTCGCCGAAGTTGAGTGACAGATCTCGGATCTGTTAGATTTTTTTATTATTATTATTATTGCAGGCCGTCTAATCTGCAGCTGTTGCGTCTGAAATTTATTTAACGGTCTACGGTATGGGAATCGACATGCCGGGTCGGTTGGGTTTCGTTTCATTGCGACTGAGGGACTCGAGCTCGTTTCACGCTCTCTAGATAAAACAATAGATGACATTTCTGCTCGTCTGCATCGCGGCGACGTTTTTATTGCCTACATAGTGCGGACGATGTCCTGCAAACAGAAAATAACGCGCGTCAGCAGGGCGTCAAGCTGTTGTTTCAGTTGTTCTCTGCTGGCTGGAAGTTTGGGTCTAGCACATCGACTTCCAGAAGGCATTCACAGTGCTTGAAAATTGCTCAATTTTGCCACTTTACAGCCCTAAAGTTTAGTATATTCTATTGGGATCTTATGTAATAGGACAGCTCAAGGTGGTACATAATGGGTAAAAGGGAAAACAGAATAGAGTTCTCTAATTATCTCGTCTTGGGGACTCATTATTGGGAATATATAAAATCCTGTGCCTTCAAATCCAGCTGCGATTAGAAGTTAAAACGGGGGCGGAGCTACAGAGGTAGCGTCTGATTGGATACCTCAAGTGCTGCACTGCAAAAACACGAAATCTTACCAAGTGTTTTTGGTCTAGTTTCTAGTGCAAATATCTTAGTAAACTGGAACAAAACTAACTTACTTATTTCACTTAAAACATTTTCCCATGTTAAAAGTGAAATTATCTGCCAGTGGAATTAGTATGTTTTCATCAATATTAAGGAATTATTGACCTAAAATAACCTGCAAAGTTACTTGTACCTTTGTCTTATTTCAAGTATTCTATGATATTAGCACTAGAAACTAGTCCAAAAAAACTTGATAAGATTTTGTGTTTTTGCGGTCCACCCCAGCTCTTGAAAGATGCACGATTACAGTAAAAGACAAAGACACATGATTTATGATTAGTCTGCATGCATGGCGACATTATATGATACATTATATACACACATTTGCTGAGCTAGTTTGCAAAAAAACATGGGGGGGGGGGAAAGTCCAGGTATTTAAAGCTAGTAAAGACATACCTCAAGTTTTGACTCCACACCGAATGAAAATGCGTTTTTAGATTTTTACTATCAAAACAACATAAAAACCATGTATCGGTTGTCGGGTTGGGCATTTATTGTTTTTCTCTTATTGTGATAAATTTCTTACCATGATGAGAATTTTGATATAATGTTGCCCCGATAAATTTCAATTAATGATGTTTTTAGCTCCTCAAATTAGTCGGAATTGCTACTTTTCTGTTTTCTCCACTGTTTTTTCCAAAAGAGGATCAATAAATACAACTGAATGCAGTTATAGTGGGCAGTTTAGTGGCACAAATCACATTTTTTATGCAACTGGTCTCCCAAAGAAGGGTATTACAAATAGATATGGTTTTTCAAGAGCAGTGGGGTTATGATTTTTGTGTCATCCAGTCACAGCCACGCAGATACCTAAAGAAGAAGTGATCATTCTTATCACTTTTATTGTTGTCACAATAGTACCAAAAATAATCATGGTAAATAAGTTTATATTACCCACCAGTAATTGCTTATTTTAATAATTTTGCACCACTTTGTGTATGTCTAGCTCAAAGAAACCCTGTATAGCATGTATGAAAACATTTACCAGGGAACATATATGCTTTTGTTTTGGATTCTGTTGCCATCCAAAAGCAGAGACAGGCTCTGAGCCATGAGACTTTGGGATGATTTTACTCCCCACTGGGCTGCATGTGTTTGCATGTACCCACTAGAGAGTTGATCCTGAGAGGGTTGACAGGGGGGCTGATGGGAGTTTCTGCGGTACCGCTGCCTCGTGCATAGCAATAGGATTAATGCTTTTGGAGGAAATATCTGTCTGCTGGCTGCTTTCTGTGTCTATGTTTTAGAGGGAAGAGGGGGACAGAGGTTGGAGAGTTGAGACCAGGAACCCTGCGGTGCTAGGCGTCAGACAAGCTAGCATACCCTTATTAGGAGATTTTATTGACCGTCTTCCGCCAAACTCTATACCCTGAACCGTTACCACATCATTCCTGATCCCAGCCGGTACCTAAACTCAATTTACACCTTTCCCCCCTAACCCCGACCACAACCCTAGAAATAATACCAACCTCCTTTGGTCCGCACACAAGTCTGTGTTATGAATACCGGCCCCAAACAACCTTGGTATTTTATTATATTTTCCCTGAATGGAGAACACTGTGGCGGCACAAAGGAGGAAACGCAGACACACACGCCCACTCAAAAGTGAAAATTAAATACCAACCCGACTCGTTATCTCTCCCCCAGCGTTGGTCAACAGCAGACCGCCTTGGATTGAGTCTCCACATGTTTCCGTGTAAATTCGCAGAGGAACACACATCCAGATTTCAAGGGACTCCGATGAAAGCTCATTTGTCCAAACCGCAATTTTTTAACCTGGGCGAGCTGACGAGCAACTAAATTGCTTTTGCAGATGTGCAAAAATAATATTGTATCAACAAGCGTATGTTGGAAAGCCCTTATATTTCAACCCCAAATCAGTTTGCAGGACTGCTTTATATTGGCTGTTCTGTACATTAAGAACGAGTTCTGCTCCTTGGGGTTTCTGAGGTTAACTGTTTACCCTGTTGGAGTGAATTTATAATTAGCTTAAGTTTCTCAGATGCAAGGTAGTTGTTGCTTGACTTGTCACGGTTTGAGATTTCTGTTTTCTTTTTTTATACATTTCCTTCTCATTCCATCTCATAATAGACTGCTGACATAAAACTAGCCTTCCAGTTCTTTACAGAGGAGCCTGTAATCCAAAGCAAACCTCTTCAATTCTTGCAGCACAGGTTCATTATAAAAAGAACATTACCCTTAAAGAACATTGAGATATGGATGAAAAGTGAAAATGACAGGAATTCTACATTGGCCTAATGTGGTTAAAAGGTAGTTTGGTTGACTGAACAAATCTGACTTTTAACATATTTGTTTAGTTTGAATAGGACCTACTAGCTAGCAAATTTCTTTTTACAATTTTCACGATGTTTTTGTGGACAATGACAGACAATGACTTCCTAATCTTCTATAGCCATTTAAAGATGTCTATGAGCTTAAAGCATTCAGAAGGAATAAAGATTTTCATGAAGATCTGGTTACTCCTTCAAAGAATTACCATGCTTTTAATGCAGCCCTGTTCTGAATAGTGCATGTATAATGGAGTCAGTTGTGTGGAACTCACAAAATTCTGCTCCTAGAAGACAGGATGCGTTACTTGATGAAATGATGAAATGTTAATGCTGTATGAGTGCCCCCAAGTGGTCAAAAAGCTGTATCACTTTTGGTCTCAATCGTCAAGCCTTCAGCGGTGAGCTTAAACGATGTTAATTTTAGATCTTTGCTGTAATGTTCTGGTCAAGGTTAGGTTGATTCTGTAGCAGTTGTCCACAAATGAGGTGTAAATGGTGAGAGGGTTCTGCTGTCCGGGAGTCTGACTTAGCAGATGATCAAGTTGTGTATGCTACATTGTCAAATGGTTTTTAATGACTTTTTTTTTTTTTCTTTGCAGAGCCGGACACGCAATAGTGTGTTAGGCTTCTACCATTAGCAGCATAGAGTTGGATATTGCTAGAAGTTGTTGTCTGGGTATGTTCAAGATATGAAATAGATCTAACCTGCAAATGAGCCTTGATTTAAAAATTCTTTAATCTGGGCCACGTCTTTTTGAAATCTCAGTGTTACCTGTGTAACTAACGCAAAGTGAGATGAAGTTAGCTTGCAAATTTTCCTCGTTGAGGTGCCAATGTAGTATTTGTCGGGCTGAAAACCTTAGCTTAGTGAAGTTTGGCACAAGCACAACTCTTTTATCATCAAAGGCACCTCTGCCTCTGAATTCAGAATGGTAGCGTTGCTTTTGAAAGCACGTCATAGTACGACAACGTCGGCTCCAGCGTTTTCAAAGGGAATTGTTTTGGCAGCTACGTTGTGGAGACATGTTGAAGAAAAGCCTGTAAAATGAAGTACACTATAAAGAAGGTCAGACAGTTTTCTGTCTTCCCATCTGTTGGTGTTTCTAGACATTTTTAAATTGTTTTATTGAACAACATCATCACCATACAGTCCTGGTTGTCTACATTGTGTGAGTGTGTTCGTGTTCATCTGATACTGACAATGCAATGCTCAAAAGGTCGAGCATTGAGTTTGATGAGTTACATCGGTTCAGACAGAGTTTCTGGGTAAAATAGCATGAGACTAAATAATGTTAACTTCAAGTTGCTGAAGAGGTCTTTGTTTTAAACAGCAGGTTTTCATAAATGAAAGGCAGTACACAATGTTGTACAAGTGATTGCAAAGCCAAGGCTATAAATCACATCAGCAGAGAATTCAAATGGCCATGCAATGTCAAGGATTTGAAATGACTGGACGTTCAACTTAATTAAAAGATAAAGCAGTTAGTCTATATAGGCAACAACATTAAATAGCAATCTACAGCTGGTTAGCCATTAGGCAGAAGAAATTTCACCTCTATTTGAATCTTGGTTTAAAGTTTTTGGGTGAAAGTTCAAACCATTATTGTACCTTAGACAAAGCCAGTTTATCAATTTCACTAAGCTTTAATTTATTTAACTTAATTTAATTTAGAAACAATTTCTGCCCTCATGACAATTTCAGAGAATGTTGTTTAAACTACTTAATTCACTGAAAGGATAGATTGAACTTTCATTATGTAGATATGGTTCTAAAATTAAACTAGATACCTGGGAACAGCTAACAAAATGGCAAAAATAAGACTTCATTTTGTTTTTATAGTGTTATTTTATTACTAACAGCAAAAGACAATCAATATGCTGAAGGTTCAATGGAATCCCTTTAAACCATCCGACTTGCTACATTTCAATCTACTGTAAGAAGAAACTGGGGATTAAGAATAGATCTAAGCTATGGCGTAAGGTGCCACAAGACTTCTCATTGAAGTAAGATCTGTCTTAGAAAGTGCTATCCACTTGATCTCAGCATGATGTCATGTGATGAAATACGTGTAAGAGAATGAAGCAAGTGTCAGCTATTATGGGTGTTTGCTTGACAGCTTGTATGTCTGTTTCGGACTCTTACATGGGAGGAAGAAATGTTTTTCTCAGGTTGCCCTGTCAACTGAAATGCCTACCTTAGCTTTTGGATCCACATTTTTTAATTTATGTATGTTTTGTAATATGTAGTATTTATTAAAACAAACAAAACATAGAATAAAGAGGGCCTTAACAATTTGAAAGCATTGAGGATGTCACAACTGGCTGTTTGCTGCTAGCTTGCAATCTTACAATCTGTTCTTAAAAAAGAGCCAATTTCACAGTTTGAATAAATCTGGATGGCTTTGAAACATCCTTATGACATCAATGTTTAATTTGTTTAATTTTATGATAGACACTCATGCTTTAAACTTTGAGATTTATGAAACATCAATGTTTCATAATAATGTCACATGTGTGACATTATACCCTGTCAAATATGTGAAAGAGAATAATATGAATAGTCTCAATGTAGGCATTAGGAGCACATTTGAATTAGACAATCTTAAAAACAATCATCTATGGAAAAAAAGGTAGAACCTGTACATGCTGCGCTGCAAATCAAAACCTGGAAAGAACCACAATATGGAGCTGTGTCAATACGGAGCTCTACGAACGCCGAACAGTTCAAATCCACTGCAGGGAAACTGTTTCTCTTTCCTGCGTGTCTGGCTCTTGGTATTGTTCCCAGTTGAGCAATTGTGTGACAGTTTGTGTGGGTGTTGACATTAGGAAATGAAACTCTGCGACTTCGCATTAAATATTCAGCACAAACAGACGGACAGAAATGAGCCAAACTGAACGTAGGAAAATCTGATGAGCGCGTGTGAGTGAGTCATGGCGACTCGGCCTCTGGCAGCCCGGTTGGGAGGAGTGGGTGTCGGGGGGGGGGGCAGACTGTGGGGGCTGGATGTGAGAACGACGTGACGGTTTGATTTATCTGATCCGTTCTGATGCATTCTTTTGTCATTCTCCTCTGACCTCTAATCAGGGATTCATTTTCACAGGGCCGATGCTCAGCGAATCTAAATTAGCAACATTGTCCGACCAGTAATCAGAATATCCTGAGAGGTACTTTGATTGCAGATTTCCTTGCAAATAGCGAGTAGCTCATCGGCAGTTTAATTGTTTGAAGAAGTTGGCGTATTTTTATCCACAAAGACATTACATGTGTTGATACCCGGGGAAGCTTACATAAATAGGGAAAAAAAGTGTAGTTAGTGAAACTGGATCCAGCCATAGTTCGTTCTGAAGTCACAGTTGGCTTTCGTCCATTGGTGACGGACAGTAGCAGCCTTCTGACTTCTCTACGGTCTTGGACCAGAATTAAAAGAAGTCCCCCACTGAGGAAGTTCGGCTGAGCCAAAACCTCCCGGCTTCCAGCGAAGGGCAGAACGTTGAAGACGCTGCTGCTTCGAGGACAACGCGGTTAATTAACAAAACCCAACTAAACTCCAGGTTTTCTTCCCCTGGAGTGAGAGCCCGCCGCTCGCTCCTTTGCCTGCAGGTTTAATCGAGAGTGACTGCTGAAAGTGGATGCGAATTGGTGAGGTCACACTGTGAAAGGGGCGAGGTGAAATGAACATCCTCTCACCACTTTGGCAGCGAACAGCGGGAAACTTTGTACACAGCGGTAGCTTCTTTTTGTCTTGTTAACATTCTTGCTCCCGATGGCCGTGACCTTACAGGCTGACCCAATTATTCATTCATTCTATCTACCCTATTAATTATTTTCAGGATCAGAAGTGGCCTCATTAACAACCTGAAAAATGCAGAGTAAAAGAATGGTGCCATGGCAACAGATCCATAGAGAGACAGGGTCCTTCTGATCTAATTTACACTGTCCGTTCTGACTGGCTGTCAGGAGACTTGGGTAAAAAGTTATAAAACGGAGTTCATGTGGGATTTGGTGAAACACCTGTTTTACAGACATTACACTTGCCAAGGGCATAGTCAAAGTGTAAAACAACCAGAGCTGAGTTGTCAAACATAATTCTGCTTTAGACTATAAAAGCTTTAAAACTTAAGCAAAAATCTGCCATTTCTTCTTCAAATTAGGTAAAGCATTGAATGGTACTTATAAGCTGTTCCGCATTCTTGAAGGCAAAAAGTGTAGCAAACTGATGTAGTGCAGCCTTTCAATAGATATCCAGACTTTCATCCAATGACTTATAGAATGTTTTCATGTATTAAAACTGTAGTAGCTGTGATCTTTGATTTTTTTTAATTTTTTTTAAGACTTTCTGTCAAATCTTTGCTTTTGGCTGTCTTGGTCTGCCTGACCTCAGATGGTCTCGTTACATAGTACAGCCAAGGCCAGATCTGCCTTCTACATCTGTAAGGTTGTACCAAAGGAGCTGCTTGCTGATCTGCAGTTTCTCAAGTCTTATTGTCTTGCAGTAGAACAACAGGACCTGCAATCACTGTCAGATTGTACCATCATGGTAATCAAGGCTTGTAGTTTCTTCTTCTGAGTTTCTACATTACTTATTCCTTGTGATACGGTCCACACTTGGAAAGCCCTAACCCTCACCTGGCAGTCTTCCTATTGCCTACACATCTCTTGGAAATCACATACACCGAAAAAGAAAATCTGGACCCAAACCCTCACCAGCCATGTTTCTCTCAATGTTTGTTTTTTTATTTTTATGTATGTTATTTGAAACGGTTGACCGAAATGGCAAAGTTAGGAATAACTTACTCAATTTTGCAAAAACGTTTTTACTGCTTGATGTTTTTGGTTTTTCAGAAAAAGAGTGAATGCGCTAAAGCGGAGCCGAAAACACATTTGCCCAATAATTTCTGACGTAGCAAACCCTTCCCATCCACTGGTGGGTCTGTGCTTTAGCAGAGGCCAGACTTCATACACTCAATATTTTCAGTATTTATATGATAGATATGCTAGCTTGCTACGTCTGCATATTGTGTATTACAGCCATGCGTAGCGTCAACACCTGACGAAGTTACGCTTTGTGTAGCCTGGTTTATTCGCTCCAAACCAGCAGATGGACACACACTTAATTCACTTTTTTCTTTTTTGCGACATTTCAAAAGTTCATGTGACAACTGGACCTAAACATAGCTTCTGACATCTTTGGGTTTTTCATTTGTAACCTCAGTCCTCATTAATATTCTGTTGTTAGTTTATAAGTCACTGAACGGTTTAGCACCACAATACATTAAAGATCTGCTGTTGTTGTATCAACCTTCCAGACCTCTGAGGGCTTCTGGTTCTGCTCTGCATCCCCAGAACCAGAACCAAACGAGGAGAAGCAGCATTCAGCTTCTATGCAGCACAAATCTGGAACAAACTTCCAGCAAACTGTAAAACAGCTGAAACACTGACGTTCTTTAAATCTCGACTAAAGTCCACCTGTTTAGAATTTGAAGCGTCATCAATTACAAATTTAATGGTGGAATTTGACTTAATGTCATGTCTTGATTGTTGATTCTATGTTGCATGACTTTGTGTTTTTGTGTTTGTTATGATGTAAAGCACTTTGAAATACCTTGCTGCTGAAATGTGCTGGACAAATAAAATTTTACTGATTGATTGATAATCCATACACTGCATTGAAATATTTTCCAGTTGGCAAACTTTGTGAAAAACAGCAAGTTACAGATAATCCGTGTCCAGTACCTGACGCCCTTCTTGACACAAGTATTGTAAGAATATAGAAAGCTGTCCTGCTAAAAAAATAAAAAATTTTTAAAAAAATAAAAATAAAAAAAACAACCAAAAGCTTTAAAAAAAAAAAAAGCACTTTTGTGGATTATGTTATGAGGTTACAATTTAGTGTGCTGTAATAGTAGGAGTCCTGTCTGGTGAGCCAGATAAACCTTTTTGATGGATTAGGAACCATGTTGTCCATTGCTGCTCCAGGGGAGGAAAGCTTACCCCCGACAAGGTTCTAACTCAGTATATTACTCTGGAATGAAGGGAGAGATTAGTGGTGAACATAATAAAGTGATGCAGGAGATAGGTGAGCTTTTTGGTTTCAGTCCATTTGGCATTGGTGGTGCTCAAGCCCCATACATTTCACATTAGAGTACAAATTAAAGCAGAAAGGACTTTTATAGGTTTCCACAAAAATGCCAAAAAAAGGGGGAGGTTGTTGGAAAAAGAAATACACTTATTTCAATCAAAGTTTATCGTTTTGTTAAAGTTCTGGACTAAATGCTTAGCTTGAGATTTTACAGGTAAAAATAAAACCCGTTTACTTGAAAGATTTAATGAAAAGTTTGAAGTAAGTAAAATCTTCCAACAGTAGTAGACAAAAAGTTAGATTTTTTTTCCAGAGGCGTTCAGCAGTGTTCAAACTATCCAACAGTAGATGTGCTTCCAATGACCATATAACTGCGAAAATTGAAAATGTGAAAGTGAATCGTTTACTGGAATTGCGGCAAGTTTGAAAATGCTCACGTTTTTCGATAGGTTTTTTGTTCGGGTGAGGTGGTTTTATGGCTGCTTCAAAATAAGCGTATTTCAAAAAACTGCAATAAGACTTTTGTTTTTGCGTCTGTGGAGTAGGGCTGTAGCGATACACTGATCTCACGATACATGATATTGTCCTCATGATACGATATATATTATGACATTCAGCAAACAATATGATTTAAATGTTAATTGTGTGGTTTTGTGTATTTGGTTATGCAGAAAATTAACCTTTTTTTGTCTTCACTTTCACTTATATAATGCAATTTATCTATTTCATTAATTAATTAAATGACATGTCACTACATGTCATTTTTAATGTACATGTGCAACTAGATATAAAATGTGTGATAGCTGTCATTTAATTCATGTGGATTTTGACATAAAATTAAAAGTAGGATTAATGTATCGATACGTGCAGATGAAAAATCGATACTTTCTGAGGGAAAAAATATTGATAAATATCGTAGAAGACAACAGGAAGTTCTATACGTTCCTTATTTTATAGAAACGCCGCAATCTCAAAATTGTGTTGCTTTTTTTGACATTAGTGGGCTATTGACAAATTTTGCACACATTTATGATGTAATAACATTTTTCTATTGTGGACTATAATGAAAAACTAACACATAACATATTCAAATTCACACAGTTAGGGTTGCTTTTCCCTCCGCAAACTTGGTTAAAAAAGAGAAAAGAACAGAAAAAAGAATCAGAATGAATTTATCGGTTTAGTATTTTTTCCTCTTGTTCTCCTTTCCTTAAGCCGAGCTGAAAGGAGTCCCTTTACGTAAGCTGACCTCCGCTGTCACATCTGCTTTATTTCTGCCATCTGGTTTTATGCTCTTCTATATTGTGTTGAGTTCTCATTTTAAGAGCTGTTTAAGATTGCAGGGCCCTGCACAGTGGGACATGCAGTGCAGCTTCACAGGCTTCATGGATCAGCTTCATTCTTGGGGAACTCAGTCTATCTTCTGGTTTTAGTGGATCTGCGTGGGTGGAATATGAGTTCTATCAGTTTATGAAACTATTTAACCCAATCATTTATGGATCGACTGTCATTTAACACAATGTCTTTCACTTTTGAGGGTACTTGAAAAGTGATTTTTTTGCTTTAGATTCAGTTTTGAAGCAAAAATAGTTGGTCTACCAAAGCAATTTTGCCATGTTTTGATGAGCAAAAAAGTGTAATTGAGTTCAATTCTGTCACGGTCAGGTCTCGATGTAATTGGGGTTGGTTCAGACTCGATTTTGAATTACTGAAACCTCGTGTTTGTCACATTAAAGGCAGGTGTGTATTCTCCTGCCTCCTCCTGATTACAGGGTGTAACCGGCAGGTGTGCTTTGTTTAATCTGTCCTACAGTAGCAGTGTTTCCAGTGAGCTCATTGGTGTGAAAATTATGCAAATTGGAATTACAAAAACAAATTTGATAATGAAAACAAGCCTATTTTGAAAAGCAAAAAACAATTGATTTTTTAAATACGTTTTTGTGCCAAGGTGAGTCTTTTTGCTTTTACAAGATCAGTGTGTTTCGCAGAGCTGCAATGGAAACACTTTTTTTCTCTCGCATCGTACGAGTCACAAGATCAACAACCAGATGCTGCTACTGGCGGAAGAGACGAAGAAGACAACAGGAAGTGGTTGGAGGTTGATGGCGCAGCATGTTTTTAATGACTTATTGTGTGAACAAACTTATTCGCATGTGATTTTGATTGCCTTTCGTTTGGAAAAGACGCACTTGCGGAATCGAGTTTTTTCGACACTAGTGGAACTTCGCCAAACGTTTTGTAAATGGAAAAGCAGCTAAAGACTCGATAAAATCTCCTGGGATTCCTTAGATAGAAAACTTTTGAACCAAGGACTTTGCTGTTTACAAATCTGGCAGTAATGCAACATGGGTGTGTTTAGTAAAAACAGACAAGTAAACTTAAAGGGGTCAAATTGCTTTTGTTGTTAAATGAAATGCTTTTTGTACTGACTCAGAATAGCTTTGTTTGATATAAAAACAGTATTTATGATAAGCATTTAATTGAGAAGTAATAAAAAAAGAAAGAAAGAAGAAACCACACAGTAACTGTTTCTCTTGCTTTTAAAAGAAAACTGCTTTTTATAAACTCTTGAATCTTGCTCTTTGGAGTTTTCTCCCACAGCGACGAGATGATCCGTCTCCACAAGGTTCGGGTTTGTCACCTTTTGAATATTTTTCTGGTAGAAACGTCTCCCCTGCCGGATGATTAGACCAGTGCCTGAACACCGCTGTGAGGCCCCACTGAGACTTTTCTCCACTGTCAGTGTAGCAGGAGTGCCATTTGAAGCGCGGGGAATTATGCATCAGCGTGTCTGCTCCAAAAAAGAAGGGGAAGAGAAAAAAGAAAAGAGTTCTCCTCTCTTTGTTGTGAGTTGCAGCCTCATTTTCTTTTGAATTCAAGTTCTGAAAGTTTAAGACTGTCATCACCTCTTAAAACAGAGAAATTCAAACAGCAGATGATACTTCAAAACTGGTGATATTATTAGTATCAGCCTACAGGAAGATGAAAAGCAGCAACGTTACCAGTAAGGTGACAGACTTGAAGGGATGGTCACTTATCCAAATTCAGCTCTGTCACTGAGGAAGATCATTTGAAGATTTTTTATATGTATTTGATCTCTTTTCAGCTTTCTCATGAACGTGTAAAGCCAAGAACTCTCTGGGAAAATATTTATATACATATTATTCCCTGTAAATTGAACCTTCAAAGCAGACACAGACATTTCATGCACTCAAACTAGAGGTAGACACGTTTAGCGTTTCTTTCTTCTCGTTTTCACACCGTTTCGGCATCGCTTCGCCTGCTGCCAAACGGCCCGCCGGACCCCCACTCGCAATCAGCTCGGCTTGCGGATCCGATTCCAGATATCTGATGTGTGGATAAGTCGCCTGTGCCGTGGTCGCTCTCTCATCGGATGTCTGTGTCATTGTCTGCTCATTCCTACGTCTGCTCGCTCTAACAACAGCTACATCTGTAGACCATCCACGTGGATATGAATGATCTGTTGCTTTTCACGTCTGTTTGTCACCTTCATTGTCGAGTGTAAATTTTCCAAACCCATGTTTGTTGTTTTATAGCTTCAGGTGTTTATCTCCAATAGTCATTGAGCTATAAAATGTCATTTTATACTGTAGCACAGGTGGCTGGAACATGAAGCTAGAAAAGTAGTGGGTTAAGACTTTCAGCTGCAATTTCTTTGTTCCTTGGTGGAATGTTTAAGTGATCATAAATGTAGTAATATCGTGCTCATCAGTTTTCAGTATTCATTTTCTGAAAACATTGTTGTAATATTGTTTCCTGTCATGGAGATATTACTGTCCAAAAATAAAGCAAAAATACATATCATTAGGAAGTACTCCAAGCTAACCTTTAGTCTAGTGTATGAAAGTTTTTGTGTGTGTGTGTGTGAAATATATCTGGAGTTTTTGGCCCCATTAATTTACGCGGAGCCACTCTTTAGTTGAACCGTAACATTTTAGTACGATCGTTTACGTAACACCAGTGATTGGAGTCTCTCACACCGGCATTTTTTGAAACCTAATCTCAGAGCAAAACCTTTCTGTGAGGAATATACATGAGAATATACATAAGCACTTTGCTCATGGGAAATGGGTTATTGTTTACTATGAGGTGGAAGCTAACAGTCAAAAGTGCAACCCATGTACGGAGGCCTCAGTGCTCGAGGGGGGCGTCACAGGTTCGAGTCCCCGGGACGTTGACCTTTACAGCATGTCACACACAAACTACTTTCCTGTCATTTCACTTTCACATAAAGGCCAGTGCATACCAATAAATCCTTTAAAAACCAAAAAAGTGCATGCAGGGTTGATGAGATGCTTAAAATTGTCTGAGACGCAACTGTTTGTGATTTGCCACTGGACTGTAAACTGATCCCCCATTCAGGATGGGGAGGAACTTTGTGCCACTGTTTATGTACTGTAGAGGCACATTAGTGTGGTTTCTTCCTCTGATGAGATTTTTTATAAAACCGTCTAGGACTGTAAGGCAGCTAATTTGGGATTAGCACTCTGGTTTTTTAGAGTAGAGGTCATTATCAGGCTCTCGGCTTGGGGCCAAAAATATCTGGTCAAGGATCAGCTTCTTCACTATTTTTAATATTGCTGTATTCACAGCTGTCCTTGTAATTTCAGAGAGTTCATAAAGGCCTTACAGCTCTATGGAGTATGTGGCATTTCTTTGCCAACTTGTTTTTATGCAATGTCACAACAATCTCTGCACTTTATTTCTATTCTACCACTGACAGTAAGTAGCATTTATGCATAGCACACTTCTGTGTTCATGTTACTATGTGACTCATAATCATGCTACAAATTAAAATCTTGCATCAAGCCACCATACGAAGGCTGAACAAATGTTTGCCCTTTGATAAGTTGAGAGTCTCAGAAACATTTTTGACCTCTGCTTTTTTTCCGTGGTTCTTGAATTCAGAATCAGGTGGAAGGGAAACAGTGACTGGAATAACTGATGAGAGGAACAAAGCCAGATTCCTGGATGTAGAGCATTGCTGGCTTGTTGGAGTGTGAAACCAAAAACTTCAAACGGGAATAATTTATGAGTGTTACATGTTCGTCTTTCCAACAGTTCTATAAAATCCTGTATTTTGGCTCTTATCAGTGGAGGCCCTGTTCTGGAAAGCAACTCTGGGTAAACGGCAAAAATCATCAGTACCAGTGAACTGACAAAAACCCAACAGGAGTAAAAAGGCTTATGAAAAGCACACATGCGTCAACTGCATGGGAAAGAATGATGCTAGCAGAGAGACAGCGATCCTGCAAAACATGTGAAGGAAATAAATGCCATTTTAATAGACCATCCCGCCCTCTCCGGCTTTTACAAGACCTGCGCTCCTGAGGACCATCCGTTCATCATCTACTGATCCACGGCTGCCAATAAATCCTAGACAAGCCCTTTCCTGCTGTCTGACATGCAGGCGGTGCACAAAGAGAGATGTTTTACAGTAAAACCACAAGCGTATAAAAGATCCCGCCGACTCCCCTCGGACAAAGTCCAGAGCGACACAGAGTCTTTTCTCCGGGGACCGGAAAAGAGCATCTTTACAGCACGTGTAGAGGGCGGATTTCAGAGGTCGTAACATGATTGATTGCACTGTGCCAGATTGGGGCCGTGTCTTGACCGGGCCTGAAATCTGGGCGTGGTGTCGGACTTGGTCCTGAAACTTCAGAGACGTATAAAGACAGTTGCAAAGTCAGCCTTCTGTCACATGAAGAACATTTCCAGAGTAAGTAATGCATGAAGAGACACAAAGTAAAATGCTTGCCTCATCTGATGAGTTTGCTTTCTTATGACTTTTCGCTTGCATCTTTTTTATGGAAGTCAGATTTCTGGAGAGTCTGATTAATATTTGTCCCCGTGATGCAAATCTTCCACCTGAGTTTTGGATCCAGAGTTCTAGTGAGCCATATGACAGTTTCTGTACCTAATGCAGTTTTTTTAATCATTTAACACAAATAATTTTCCTTCTGCTTCACAGTTCTGCACTACTTTGTGTTCTATCACATAAAATCTTCTTGCAAGGCGCTGTAGTTTGGATGGAGCAGTGTTTTGGTGTTTAATAGGACAGAGGCCAGAGGAAAATATCAGAGGGTTTGCGAAACAAGTCGAGGGGCAGGGAGACTTGAACCACAGCGAGTTTAAAAAGGAACAAGAAAGGGAGCTGACGGTGGAGGATGTGGCAACAGCGTTTTATCCAGGACCTGCAATGACTTCCGAACAACTCCCGTCTGAGCAGAAGGCAAAAAAAAAAGAAAAAAAGGGAAGGAGTAAGGCGTGGAGGCAGAGGTCAGGGTGGAAGGGAGTGTGTGCTGACTAAGCCGTTCGAAAGGTCTCGTTATGAACTCACTGTTAACCTCTTCATCCTGTGGGGAGGAAGACCGGGGCCTGGGAATCGTGTTGCAGTGCGGAGAGCGCCTCTTATCCAGCCATAACTCAGCAGAGGACAGCTAAATGTCATCACCTTCACATAGCTTCTGGGGGGAAGGCTCCTCCCAACCTTTTAGGCCGTTATTACTCCCTCGCTGATTATATTTAGCTTCATAACTCTCCAGACCCCGGTCCGGTTAGACCGGGTTGCAAGGGCATGGAAGCGTGGGTCCCAACCGGTCCGAGCCGTTACTGTTACTGTCAAGGTTATCTTTGGCTCTGTCTATAATATATAGGCACTGTCCAAACGTGTTCTTAACCTTTGAACTTTTTCACATTATCTTATTAGAACCACAAGCGTTGATGCATTTTCTCTGGATTTCACTTGAGAGACCCACACGAAGTGGTGGGTCATTATAAACTGGAAAGAAAATGAAAGTGCTTTCTTAACATTTACAAATCATCAACTTCCTAGAATAATGTCTTCAGTCTTCTTTCCAAAACCTGTTTTAGGAAAAAAAACAAACACTTTTGGCCAATATTTTAGGAAGGTGATGAAATGAAATGTGTTGATATGTTTTCAGCAAACCTGACTCATCAGTTTGTGGGATCTCCGTTTGGTGTAACTCTGTTGAGGTATGTCTAACAAGCTTGGACACATAGAGTTCACGAGGTGACCAACAGCTTTTAAAAGTTTGCAAAATGCCTCAAGCTTAGTCAGTTTGGATGGAGGGTAAATAAAGTTGAACTAATTATTTAATTTGGACCTAAATGTGAACCAACTATTTAGCTCAGAATTAAACATTTAGTTGGAAACTAAGTTTGCAAACTAAATATTTTAGACTTCGAATTAAAGTTTTAGCTTGAAACTACGGCTTTTATAAATGTATGAATAACATGGTGAAGATATGACCCAATTTTTATTTTCTCTGACAGAGCTAAATAAACTAAAAATGTTGCCGTTAGCTTCTAATTGTGTGACTTTACAAAAGGCATCCCAGGCTGTACAACTACACATGACACGGTAAAATACATTGAACTTTGTTTGTGACGCTAAAAAGCAATCTCAAGGAGTATGAGTACTAAGTGCTATAAATAATGACGGCAGTTCAAGACCGACAGTTTTCTTTTGCTAACCAAGCACTCGCCTTATTTCCGCTCTGACGCCAAGCGTTGCTTTGCACACTTTCCGTAAACAAAGTGGAGAAGATATTCTCGGCCCGTTAATGCGAGCGCATTCAGTGGGTGAGTGCAGGATTCTCAGAAGTCATCTTGTGAAGAGGCGGACATTGTCACAATATCAGCCCGCAGCAGATGGTGGAGTAGACATCTGCTACCAAGGAGCCGGGGAGTGCGTCTGATATTTCCAACTTCAAAAGCGCCTCTTCAGTGCAATTATGTTCGGCTCGCCCAGAGTGACAACTCTTGGAAGGCAGGCGCAGCATTTTCCCGCTCGCAAGGTGAACATCAGCTGTATTTAGGTCCTGGTGGAGGCAGTCATTTGTCATCACCACAGGTGGGCTATTGTGAAACAAGTGGCGAAGATGTAAAGTCCAAAGTTTGGTCCTCTGCTGTCAGTGTAATAAACACTAAGGGGCTTCAAATTAGACTACTGTAGTCGCAAATGTGTGCTTGAAACATAATTACCAAACAATTTGTTGGCTTTGATTTCAGGTTTTCATTGTTTGACCCGCACAACAGATCTACATAAATAAACCACTAACACTAATGAATTAATGTTGCAACATTCAGGCACATTGATTTTCAAAATCTATCTCAATCACATAGACTGTATGATGTTCATAAAAGCCTTCACACCAGAGGCAACGCTGCTGGTTTCACACAAGGCCCTAATTAACTCGGCCGGCTTCTGACTCATTCGAAGTCTTCCGTGGCAGGACAATTAAGACCAAGAGTCAGCACACATGGTTGTGGTCTGGTAGCGATTTTCACCTGAAATTATTCAACCCTCTCTGTAAATTAGGTTTAAAATAGCACACAGACTGTTTAAATAATTGAATAAATGCTTATTATTGGAGGCTTTTACGCCAAGTTCTGGGATGTCTGCGAAAGCTGAGACTCTAGAGCCGACGATGATCACAGACACGGATGAATTGTTTGAAAAGTTTGTTTGATTAAATAATTCAAAGAGAGCAGACGTGGGAGTTCAGGAGGAGGTGAGAACGTTGTCAGTATATTATCTTCAGTAATAAAATGCAATACAACAGCTAAAAAGCTAGAAATTAAGCTTTTTAGCTAAACATTTAGCTTACTAGCTAAATAGTAAGCAAACAAAATAAATAGTTTGCTTGCGAGCTAAATATTTAGTTGGCTAACTAAATATTTAGCATGCTAGCACAATATTTAGTGAGCTAGTTAAATAGTTAGCTTGCTACCTAAATAGTAAACCAGCAAAATAAATATTTTGTGTGCTAAATATTTACTTTGGAAACTAAAGCTTTGATAACATTAGTATTCAAAACACGACAATAATCGCAAGTAAGTCAAAGTTGTCCAATGCTTGGTTTCAGAAGCTGTCGTATATAAAATGAGTTTGACTATCTAAAACATGTCAAAAAAAAAAAAAAAAGCCAAAAGTGGCATGTTTGTATAACACTTCATCTCAAAGTTAGCTTTGGACACAGTTAGCCTCACGATGACCACCCAAGAGAAGAAGAAAAAATCCTGTTTTTTAAGAAAATATCTTTATCTTTCTTATCTGTACATTTGTTACCTCTCCCCTACATCCCAGAGTGATAAATGATACGACTAAGCGTCAACTCCCCTCCTGTTTTACTTTCAGTCTCCACCTGGGTTCCTTACCTCCCTACTTTTTTTTATTGTTGCTTAAAAATAAAAGGGAGTCATGAGCAAATGATGGAAGACACACACACACTCACACACCTTTTGACTTTAAAACATGCTATCTAATGCCCCCGCACCATTACTGATTTTGTTTTATCTCTGATATTTGTTGTGCCACATTGGCAGCTCTGCACGCCCACACACACACACACACACACACACACCCACACACACACACACACCAAGGCACATCCACACTTTCTAACTGTTCAGCCCTCTCTCTGCTCTCTGTAATACAACTTGGTCAGAAAGGTCTAGTAGCTGAGTTCTCATCCAGAGCGTTTGGAAACCGTGATGAAGCGCAGCACATTCCTCAACCTCATGAGGGGGAGCCTGATAAGAAACACATTTCACCAACAAATCTTAAAACTAAATAAATAATAAAAAAAAAGAAATTCCAGTCCAGAACAGCAGCTCTTTAAATCTACATGATGCAACTCTGCCCTCAGAACCAGTGGGTTGTGGAAATCTTTTTTATTTTCTTCTTTTTTTCCACAGGACTACCTAAAGTGGTGTACTCTAATTACCCGGCTTCACTGAAGAGAGACAAGAAGAAATAGATTGTTACGAGAAATCCGTAAGAAGCCTCAGTTCTCAGCTGGTGGGCCGAGACTCAGAAGACGGTCCCAGACTCGTCTTAAGTGAATTTGTTCTTGTGTGGGAAAAACAATAAATATAAAAAAAGACCCCCAAAATTTATTGCCTTTAAGATTTGTTGTACATGTCAACAAATCTCTGCAACGTAGGGTGACACCTGCTGTATCACACCATATCAAAAACACATTATGCTATCTATGCAAGGGAAAGATTAAGTACAACACAGGCTATGTAAAATATGCAGGGCCGGATTTACTTGATTGTGGGTCCCTGGGCTGAAGTCAGTTTTGGTGCCCTCTCCACTAAAGACAAAATCTTTCAACAGCCTATTTGCAGGTAGTCGTATACTCCAGCGGGGATGAATTAATCCGTTGTACATAAAGGTTAGTTTTACCCCTACCAGCAGCTGCATGGTAGGGGTTACTGATTTTTGTTTCCCCCAAAAATCTGTAACAAAACTTTATAATTTGCAAATATTTAAGTATTGTTGGTGTTTATAAAAATTCCCAAATTTTACTAAATATAATCTGACATATAAACATGAGTTTTATATAAAGTACAAATTTCTTTATTTAAAAAAAAAAAAAAAAGTTGTGTTTGAAACGCCCCCAGAATCCAGAGCCATGGGCTAATGCCTCTGGAAGCCCTTTCTAAAATCTGGCCCCAAAGACACAGATATTGTATTTTTAATTTATTAGTTGCTCTTTTTCATTTAATGTGTTTTACATTAAAGTAAGTCTTCTAAAATTACTTTCAGCTTCATGATAGAGCATTCTCGCTAAATGAGCTGTTTTCTGTAAAAAAGAAAACAAACCAAAAATACCCCCACAAAACTTTAATCTATGCTGTTATTGTTTCTCATGCAACTTTGTTTTGTGTTGTTTCACAACCCCTGCAGGTTTCCTTGTGGTTAGGCTGGGAATTTGTTTTTTATCTTTTTCTACAACTCTGATTCCTACAGAGGCCCTCAGGTCTCTCAAACTTTTCACTGAGAATTCTCTGCTCTCCTCCACATATAGGCTCCATCTTTTTGTTTTGAAGTCTCTATCGCTTGCAGATTGAGTTTCACATCTCACATTGGTGTGTATAGATGTTTTGTTGTAGCCCTAACCCTTTGAGCCAGACTGTAACAATCTATACTACCATTTCAGGATGAAACTTGACCATCGTTCAATTTAATAAATTGGAAAAGCTTAAAAGCATTTCCTAGATTCTCTCAAAACCTGATCAGCTGAGATCCACTGGTTTAGATCAAAAGAGACGCATGTGCTACAATGGTCCAGTCAAAGTCCAGACATGAAATCTGTTGAGATTCAAGGAACGGACATTAAAAGGCCACTCAAAGAAAGTTTGGCGATCAAAATGCAGTCTGGGTGAAAAACCGACCGGATTGTAACGGAGGTTATTTGGAATAGCACATCATCGTCCAATCCTGGAAGAAAAGTCTTGAGTTTAGGGCAGAGGTTCATCCCAGTCAGAGCGATAAAGGGATGGTCAGAATTGCCCACTCAAAGTCTAGACTTCAATGTAATTGAGAAGAATAGTGTTCACATACACCCTCAATCTTGTCTGATTGATCGTGAAGCAATTTCGAAAGGAAAATGGACAAAAACGTTATCCACTAAATCTCTGAAACAGGGAGAGACACGCCCCCAAAAGACAAGTAACTGAGAAACACCGTTTTCCTCCCCGGGTTCCCAAAGTGTTGTCCTGTCACTTAAAATCCCAATAAAATCCGTTGAATTTTGTGATCGTAATGCGAAAACATCCCGGAACGAGAGTGATGCTTTCACTCTTTGATAAGTGAAGACTTGAAACAATTCATTTCAGGCCATGATGTTTGAGGTTTCTTTTTGTCCTGAATACTATAAGAATAGAATATCTTCGGCTCTCCATGTATTCATTCCACATCAGCCCTCTTTAATCTATAATTGATTGTGTTTCAGAAGCTTTTGTTTGGCTTCATTAAGATCTGAGGCTAGGATCAGATAAAAGTGTTTCTCTCCCTTCTTCTTTTGCCTCCTTCTCATGGTGGATGTGTTTACTGCGCCGCTTCCTTCCCCTCCTTCATGCACGAGAGAGAGACTCTTGATCTTTGAGTGCTTTCAGAGTTGACAAAAAAAAAGGAAAAGCAGAAAAAAGTCCCATTTACATTAGTGTTTTAGAGGCCCTCACTGACCAGGGAGTACATTTCTCCGGTTTGGGTGAAGCGTTTGCCTCCAAAAGTGTCCTGGCCTTGAGGCTTTGAAATTGTTTACACACTTGCTTAAACTTCTCAGAGTCGGCCGGCTTTTATCCCCCCAGCGTCCTTCACGGGCTTCTGAGGCCATCGCTGCTTTTATCTGAGCCTTTTGTTGGGTGCTGCAAACTTTTGCATGATAAATTAGCAGTTAGGGTTCCCAGTGTGCTCCTCATTATATCCAGATAAAGCACGAGAGAGTTCCTTTGAGCAGCCACGAAACTTCTGTCTGGGTTGTGGCAGCATGTCTGGGTTCTTGGTGCTGCTTAGGTGGAAAGTGGTATGATTGGTTATAAGCGACCAACGACCTGCGCACACTAGCGTGTATTTGAAATCAGGCGTGCGCACTTCTCCATATTGTGCATACAAATGAAATGATGTGAAAATAGTTGACACAAGCAGCTGTGACAAGCATGTCTTGTGTATTTTAGCTTGAAGCTTTAGAATAAGATTTATAAGGGAGACATTCTTTTTCTTGTAGCGTTTAAACATCTTGTGAGCGTCCGCTGGCTTTGTGTCGCATATCAACCCTATTTGAACTTTATCCTCAATATTTTGACTATTTTTCAGAATTTCGACTTTGTTCCTGAAGTCTAATTTTGATGTAACTGTAACAAAAAAAGGGTAGAAGAAACCAACAAAAAATGTCCATCTTTTTTTTCCCCTTCAACCAAGTGAGTCTAATACTCCGTCGTAACAAAAAGAAGTAGGAGGAAAAAACACACTTCCATATTTTCCATCAAGATTCTGACTCAGTAGCCTTGAAACTTCTCTCAGCCATGAATTGGAAGTATTTATATATTTACAGTTCAAAGCGAATCCATTTGATGGTCTCCTTTTGGATTAAGTACAAGAAATAGCCATCCAGGACTTACTGTTGACGACTCAGACATCCAATATGTGACACTTTGAGTGTCTTTCTGAATAGCTCCCTGTTGCCGGAGATGAGAAATTTGGTCCGAGGCTTCGGAATAAGGCGCAGGAGAAAAGAGGGGAGCGTCCATTTGGGGGGAATCTCAATGCACGAGGCATTTGAAGTTGAGATCCTAAAATGAGTCCGTAATAGAGGCTGTGACTTGGCTTTTCCTCCCCAGGATAATGTGAAAGCCCCGGTGAAGATGCTATTCAGCCGGCCGGCCTTTAAAGACGCAGTAATGCTCCTCCTGAAGGTGCTGAAATGGAAACCTGATTGGCGTTATGAGAAACTATGAGCCGCTTCCTTGTGGCTTTTAAAGTCACGGGAAGATGACATTGTGGTCTTTGCCCTGTCGGGGGGGGGGACCACAAATACAGCATGTGACAAATTAACGTGATTATGTCGAGTTAGTAAATGGAGCTGACATTTTCTGCATTTAAAAGACAAAAAAAAAAAAAACAGCAGTGAGAGAGAGAGAGAGAGGAGGAAGCCTCTCTTGTCTTTGGATTGAGGCTCAGGTTTTAATGGATATGAGTAGCAGCCAGTAAGAAATGTCACAGAAACTTTTAATTAAGTCTAGCCTGTAATTAAAAAGGAAAGAAAGGAGGGGTGGGCGGGTTGGTGAGGAGGGGAAGAGGCGCCGAGCGCTGGCAGCTGGAAGCCTGTCTGCCTCTGCGCCGGGGTCACTCTCTGCCCACTTGATTATTGCTCAGGCTCCAGCCCACGTCGGGTGTCTCTCAGCTTGTCGTTTACCATTAATCAACATGTACTTTGCCGCGAACAAAAGATAAGCGACTCGGTGACACCGAAATTAGCGCTCCTCTTGTTCGCCGCGGTCTTGGCGCGCGCTTTCTGAATCGGCTTGTGATTAAATAAATGCATGTTGCTGGTTGCGCCGTGGCGCTGCAGGTTGAGCGCCGCTGTTTTGCTCCTAGTCAATTTATTAACGGCTAGGTTTTTCTTTTTTCTTTATATTGTAGAAGATGTTATTGTTGTCAAAATACTTAGGACTGAAACGCTTTCAATGTTCTACTTATTACAGGTGCCAACTTCAATTCTGTATAAGAAAACAGTTGAATGTTTTTATATGGAATGGACACAAGGAAGAAAGGGAGGATGTCAGGGTGAAGGCACACGATTAAAGAAAAGGAAATAATCAAGTGAGAGAGGGAGGAAGGAAGCAAGTATGCAAGGAAGAAAAGAAGAAACTGAGGGAAGAAGCACATAAAGATGTAATGGGGATGAAGCATTCAAAGAATAAATGAAGGAAGGAAGTGAAGAAAGGAAGGCTGGACACAGAGAAGAAAATAAAGGATGAACGCAAAGAAGAAGGGAAGGCAGGAGAAAAGAAAGTTCAGAAGAAAGGAATAAAGGAAATGAGGAACAAACCGTACAAGGAAAGAAGAAAAGAAGGACAACTGATGAAAGCACATCATTAAAAATCGAAAAGAGCCAACCGAGGGAGGAAAGGAAGGAAGAAAAAAGGAAGTACACAAGGAAAAAAGGATGTAACTGAGGGAAGGAGCGAAGAAGAAAACTCATGAGGATGGAAGGAGGATCAAGTATCCAAAGAATGAATGAAGTGAGGAATCAGGGTCAGACACAAGAAATGAAGGAAGGACACAAAGAAGGGAAGATGGTAGGAAGGACATAACATTTAGATAGTAGTGTAATAAAATCTGAAAGTACAAATATTTTCCCACATTTTATTTTTTCTTTCATACTCAATCAAGCCTGTAAAATACAAAATCCATTTCCAGTTAAACCATCCCAGTTAAATGGTAAAGCTTCCTAGACTCTTTGGGGAAGGGGAGGACACCAGAGAAAAGAAGATCCTTCGGGGATTTAAAGTCTTTGTTTTTCCCTTTCCACGTCCAGAAAGCAGAGGCAAACCCACTCCACTCCGAGGCTCTGTCTGCTTCCACTTGCAATAATGCTGTAAGAAGCCTCAATTTTTGGGCTTAAGAGAGGGCGACTGAAGCTTTGGTGACTTAACAGACGAGTCAGACAACTGAGAGGCTGCTGATCGACTGTTCTGCTAGCAGCAAACTGAGAAAAAAACTATTTTATAATACATTTATTTACTATTTATTGAGCTATGGAGCCAAAGGATTATTTGTACTAGTACTGACCAAAGTATACTCAGCAGACACTTCACTTTATTCGTTTTGTTTTTCAGAACTTCATCGGTTCTGAATAGATTCAAAGGTTTTGGTCGACATGGCAGCATCTCTCAGTATTTGAAGATTTGCTGGCTGCAGATCCATGATTCCACTCCGGTGCGGTGAGAGGACCAAAAGTGAACTCTGTCACGTTCAGCAAACCATTCTGAAATGATCTCATCTCTGTGACATGGTGCATTTTTTTTCCTGCAGTAGCCGCCAAAAGCTGGGAACTCTGGAGAGACGAAGGGCTGGATATGGTCAGCAAGAATACTCAGGTAGGCTGTGGTGTTTAAGCCACGATGGGTCCATTCGTTCATGATGTTTATGTGAACTTAGAAACCCTCTATCTAAATGCTGCATCAGAATTGAAGTCGTAGAGTCTTTTCCCCCCCCTGATAGTCTGGTAGACTAAGTTTAATTGGGGGCTAAAGTTGTGACATTTGTTACATTTTCAGCTGCTGTGGTTCTCTTTCACACTGAACTGTGTCGAACCAACCAAACCCTTTGAAAAACCTGTTCTCCTCCTCGCCTGTGGTGGCGCTGCACCTAGAACCACTGAAGCAAATGACATGAAAATCTCTGAAGAGGACAGTGAGTTTCTTCCTTCTTTCTTCACAAAATGTAAAAAAAAGAAAG
This sequence comes from Alfaro cultratus, assembly GCA_903066825.1. Lineage (NCBI taxonomy): Eukaryota > Metazoa > Chordata > Actinopteri > Cyprinodontiformes > Poeciliidae > Alfaro > Alfaro cultratus. The sequence goes on along the minus strand of CAEFZX010022096.1, from coordinate 3,207 downwards.
AAAAAGAAAGTGTGGCGTCAGATTTTAGCGGATGTTGGATTTCTCCAGCTATTCCTAAAACTCTTGTGTTTATTGTGGTTGTATTTACCCAGAATGCCCTGTACTGTAATCTACTTCCTGCTTTTGGAGTGGCCTCTGGTCGGCTTGGCGTTCGCACCAGAGTTCATGTACACCAAGCCAAGACCAAGGGTTGTAGTCGACTCAGAGAAAAACTGTTTATCTGCCGTCATCAGTGGCTATTCTAGCTAGCCTTAGCATTCACGGCAGGCTCTGCTGACGGGGAGAAGCTGTAGAGTAGCAGAATGACATAGAGACAGTTTTAACAAATATGTAAAAAAATATTTTTTTAGCTAAAAGTGACATACTTCAGCTTTAAATCCCTCTGATGAATTTGCCTTCATTGCGCCTGGATGGCTAAATGCACTCAGTTACTTCAATGTCATTGACTGATCTGTCTTAATGAACAACTGATCCGGTGTACCTAATAAAATGGCCAGTGGGGACAATGTCAAGTGATTTAAAAATCACTTAACAGATTTTAAACATGAAAAGCTGAAATGACAAATTGTAAATCTTTTTAAAAAGGTAGTGAAAGTGAGCAGCTTTTTAAATGTACATAAAGTATGTTGGTAACTTCAATGAGATAAAACTAAGAAAGCTGAAACATGTTGGGGAAATGTTACCTACAAGAACCTTTACAGCTGTTGGAATGTAAAAATTATACTTTAAAGCTCACTAGCCAGAGAAAGCAGCCAAGCTATGTCTCTTAATGCTGCATTATTAATGTAATCCAAAATGGCCCCTAATGCCACAGAGGTGCTATGAGCTATCAATTTCACACGTTTCTGCTTTCTGCCTCCCATCTGAAACCTCCATCAAATCTCACACGTGGCTGGATTTTTCGCTGCACAGTCCTTAGTGAACTCCCTGTTCAGTCGCCAACACATCCAGTACCCAGCAAAATACAGCAACTCATTAAACCCACAAAAGAGAGGATAAAAAACCCCTGAAACTTTGTATTTTTTTTAAAACTCTGCAGCCTGCAAAAAGACTGTAATTGCATTTAAGGGAATCACATGAAAAAACCCCATAAAGCACAACTGAAACACTCGTTAGCACCGACAGAACTTTAACAAAATACATTAAGCTGCTCTGTAAATGTCAAATAAATTTACTTAAGACATTTTCAGTAAACCTTGTGCGTAACACAAGCTGCAACGTTGTCATGTTGTCTGATAATGAGACCTCATCCCGCCGTACAACTGCTGGCTTAAGTAGACGAGTTTGTCATCATAGCTTTCTCAAGTGATAAAACAGTTGGTAAATGTTCCTTTCACAGTTTATTTCCACCCCGATAGAGAACCAAAATCTGATAATGTATGTTTGACTACAAAATGATGCAATTATCTCTGAAAATGTACTTTTCTTTTTTAGCTGCTTTTGTCTCCATGTGGGAATCACAATTATAGACGGAAAGTGCGCACTAACAAGCCACAGAGAGCAGGGAACACATCGAGGAAAGTTTTAACATTCAGTTTCAACTTCTGTTAAATCAATGAGAAAACTGGCTTTCATTTACTATTATTTAATGTGCTTCTGCTCAGTCACTTATTTGGGAATAAAGGACAAAGGCAAAGAGGCAGACACTGAAAAGGTATCTGAGGAAAAAAAAAGAAGTTTGTTCTACTCTGAGAAATAGACTCACCCTGAAGCAGAGGTCTTAAATTGTGACAATGTCAGAAACATTTGAAGTCAAAAGGAAAAGTGAAATGATAAATCATTCAGCATGGAGCCCATTGTGGCTTGCAAAAGTATTCATACCCATTAAAACACTCCACTTTGTTACAAGCTTCAAACATCTACATTTTTAACCACACAAATTATTAAAACGAGAATGTTTTGCAAACATACATCTTTAAAGAAGTATCCTAAAAATTAAGCTACTGCTTCTGCCAGTGTTGTTACTGAACACTGAAGAACAACTGGTGCCACTTTAAAATAGACTTCCTTTATAAATGGCTAATGAATAATTTTTAGGTATTAATTAAGTTGTAAACACTTTGTAATAATTAATATGTTGTCATAAATTAATTAAGGGCTATTTCTTCAGAAATAGTGATCCAGTTTTTTTAGCAACAAATATTGTACTTTATCACTCCAATATAGAGCTCCACATTAAACACATTTTTTTTTTAAATCCACATTCAACAGTTTTTATCAACCCAAACCTTCACAAATACACCACTGAATGTTGTTTTAAACATGCCAAACCCATAGGGGGCAGTGTAGCGCAAAACTAACCTCTTTCAGCCAATCAGAATCGTTTAATACAAAAAAACAGCAGCCAGTAGGACAGTCAGGTCCAAGTCTGATCCAAACCCAGCAACATTGAACGGCTTTGTACCTCGGTACGAGAAGGGAAAGTTGGTATAAAAGCGCTGAGCTCTAATGTTGTTTCTCCTTTAGACCTCAACGTATTGGAGCGCCACCGACGCTAAAACTAATTTCTTTCTCCATTTACACAAGTAATGGTCAGAATTTTCATAAATTATTATTTTCAGTGATGTAAAAAAGCATTTATGTGTGAACGAAAGGCAAAACTGCATAAAGATATATTAGTTTTCACAAATATCCGGCTACTTGTGTAGCTTAGCAGCTCTAGATGATTACACCGTGTTCCAAATTATTATACAGGTGATATTTTCTCAGCTTTTCTTAAATGGTCAATGCCAATGATGGTCAGTATAATTTTCAAGTCATGAACTATTACAGTATAATCAAACTTTACTGAATAAAGCTCACCATGAGAACAGTGTTTTTTCAAAAATAAAACATTCAAGATGCACTGTTCCACATTATTATGCACAGCAGAGTTTCTAAACATTTTATGGATTATAAAGAACTGCAAACGGTCATTCTTTGAATGTGCAGCATTAAGTGATCACATGAACTAAAATCAAGAGCTATTTCAATCAAAAACATCTTACCAGACAGAGTTACATGTTAACGTGGGACCCCTTCTTTGATATTACCTGCACAATTCTTGCATCCATTGAACTTGTGAGTTTGTGGAAAGTTTCTGCTTGAATTTCTTTGCAGGATGTCAGAATACCGCCGCAAGCCTCTGGAAGATCCTCCACCTTGAGGTTCCAGAGGCACCAGCAGCTTCAAATAACTGTTTGCTGCTTTGTAAGGGCATTTTAACAG
>CAEFZX010022094.1:0-33243 GCA_903066825.1 Alfaro cultratus | reverse complement strand
CATTCTCTTGATGAGCTTCAAGAGGTAGTCAGTCACCTGAAATGGTTTTCACTTCACAGGTGAGCCCTGTCAGGTTTCTCTACAATCTAATCTACAATTTTCATAGTCATGAAAATAAAGAAAACCATTTGAATGACCAGGTGTGCCCAAACTTTTGGTCTGTACTGTATATATATATATATATGTGTATATATATATATATATACAGTACATACAGTATATATATCAGTGATTGTAATAGCTTACTATTACAATCACATGTAATAGGGAGCTTAGTGAATTCTTGATTCAATGTCTTCAAGCCCTGACAAAACCAACCCACACTGTTGATTTTTTTTTTCTGTTCTTGTCTAGACTTTTTCCTGTTTGAAGGGACCCTAAAATTTAAGAAATCACTCACACAAAAAGAAAAAAAAAAATGTATTTTTGCCCTGCAAATGGCAAGTTAGATAACTTTCAGAGGCTTTAACCCAGACGTATGTGAATATCTGAGTGATGTTTGTTGCTGTGTTAACAGGACACAGTATGGCAGAGACGCTCACAGTCGCCCTGCGTGTTGCTGAGGAAGCTATAGAGGAGGCCATCGCTAAGGCGGAGGAGTTCCGGGACAGTTTGGTAGGATGCTTTTTTGCCTTCTTTTCTTTTCTCCATGTTCTTCTCCTAATTTAAATATTTGCATGGCCAACTTTCCCAGCCATGTCCTATTTCTTTCTGTCTGACCTCTACATAATTGAGTCTCTTTGAATGAAACGTGTGTGCAGGAGAAGCAGAATGAGGCTCGATATCTGAGGGACCACAAAGATGAGCTCATAGAGGAACTCGCAACAACAATTGTGCAGAAGGTGTTTTGTCTTTTTACAACATTTTTTATTTTTCCACATTATCAGCAAGCAATAACGGGAACCATTGTTATTAAAATGAGAATGAATAAATGATGAACTCATCTTGAATCAGTTTGCGTCGATGTCGCATTCAAGCATGAAACATTGAATCGAAGTGAAGTAGGTTAATTGTAGTAAAATTATTCTAGTGTCCTACTTTGATAAGGAGGCTAAAGACTATTGAACATATTGCATTAAGTATGTTAGAATATGCTTATTTTTCGGAGGATTCTATCTCTCTCTTCCTTCTTTCTTTTGTCCCCATCAGATCATTCAGAGGAGGAAGCGATCAGAGATGCAGACAGAGTATGACTTTATCTGGCCACAACCTCAATCTCTAGTCCAGACCAGTGAGCTGCCATCTCCTTCTCAACCTCACACTTCATCACAGGACCCTGTGAAGAACCCCTACCCTCTGTGGGTGAGTCCCTTTCATCCCAAAATGTCTGGATGGTGGGTGTAAACCATATCTGTGTGCAGAGACAGTTAGTTTGTTTTTTTTTTTCTTTCCTACCCACAAGCTTCATATTTACAGTCTTGTTTGATATTATTGTGAACTTGTTTTTCCTCTTAGTTTGTGGAAAGTGGAAAAACAAAGTGTGCGACATGGTGCTTTGTGGAAAAATAATCAAATATTCTGGTTTAAAAGGTGAAGGTCAGTGCTTGGTCATTAATTTTGTGATTTTTTTTAAATGAGATTTATAATGGAATTTAAAAAGCTATTCAGACCACACACCTTAACAACTGTAAACCTGCCAAGCACACACCCACTTTGCTTGTTATTAACAAAGCACTTGAGGTTATTCCAAAAAAACACAGAACTTTCTCCATGTGATCATTTATCATTTATTTTGGGCATCCAGCACAATCCTTTTCTAATGGAGAGCTGCATTCTGCCGCACTTAAATGACCAATATAAAAAAAAAAGAATTAATTTACACAGAGTATTGCTTTGAAGGTGAAATGAACCCTAAAATTAACATTGATTTAGTAGAAATACTGGGCACTCTGTGGAGGCTTTACCTAGAATGCCCTCTAATATCACAGTTGTCTGACCAATACTTATTTTCCCCTCTAGTGTAGATTTCTACCCCCCTCGGTAAGTTAGGGATACAAATTCTTCTCTAAATGTCATCTGAACAAATTTTGGAAGCGCTTTCGGCTGATCTAAATAAAAAAAATAAAAGAATTTTAAAAAAAAGGACCTAAGACAATCCAAACAAGCAGTTTAGTTTGCAATCCTTCCAGGTAATGTTTCAATCTGGAGAGAAACGACAAGCTGAATACACAAGTTCGTAGCAAAAAAACCAACCAGCAGCAGATCGGCCTCCCACCGGATCCTGCTTCCAGCCAGCAGGGACGCATAGATTTGTCATTGTCGTGTGTGTGAGCGGAGCATCAAAGCTGCGCCCCCCCTCCAGGCCTCTCAGTTTCCCGCTGTTTCACTCACGGAAGATCAAAGTCCTGTGAAATGCGCACGGATCCTCCTAAACTTCTCAGCCCGCCTGTTTATTAGCTTTCTGCAAACACACTCACAGAGACACAGCGGATGCAAATGGACTGTCAGAGCCTCCTCACTGCTTGACAACACTACAGATTAAGATCATATCCCACATGTTATAAGGCTTTATGCCTTTTATCTTAAGAGCGTTTATCCTTTTAGGCTTTCCCTGAAGCTAAACACAGGAATCTATTGTTAACCACTTAAATAACGTCTTAATGAACTCTAAATTATGAGCCCCCTTTGAAGATTTCATGTAAAATTAGAAGTTGTGCTCTGAAAATAAACAACCCCTTTAATTAATTTGTATCCAGAGGGAGATTTTGTTATTGGGAATTTTATTTACTTGTTTTGGAGCTCCACCTGCTGTTGGAACTATTAAATCACAGCCAGCGTTTTTTTTATTTTATTTTATTTTTTTTATTTATTTGTTTTCTTTCTTTCTTTTTTCCTGGACAAAATAAGGTGAAAACTAACTAAAGAAGTGTTCGATCGTCTTGCAGCGGTCCCGGTCAGCATTCTCCCTCACCAGTGACGACTCCCCAGAGAAGGGTCCAGAGGAGGAGGAGGAGCCTGCTGCTGCTGCTGCCGCTGGTGGAGGCGCTCTGCAGGAGTACGCTTCTCTAAAGAGGGAGGGCAAGGCTGCATCGCTACCTGGTTGGAAAAGCATGGATCGCTTGGACAACTCAAGTAAAGATCCCAGTCTCGTTCACCTTATCACTTGTCTTGATGGAGAGTCTTAGAGAAGCATTTACATCCCTTTAACTCTTTCGGTATTTGTCACAAAGTGTTCAGTGTATTTTATGGGGATTGCATGTTCTAGAGAGCCACACAAAGTTCTGAAAACTGTAAATTTAATCTGATGCCCCAAAATAAAATCTAGTGTGACAACTCCAAATGCTACCACAGGATGATTTACTCCAAGGATCTAAATCCTGTGGCTCTTTGAACTTTTCACAAGGGGTCTTAATAAGCCTCTTAATAACTCTGCTGAAAAATGTTGTTCTACATGTCGTTGGCTCAGGGACGCTAAATTCAATCTATGTTACATTTTTCAGATTTTTGTATTTCTAAAAAGGGTTAAAAGTTTCGTGCGTTTTTGTTTTTTTTCTTTTTCCTCAAACATCCTGATGGCTTTGTGCTTCCAGGCGCATCGTCGGTGCTGCAGAGCCCAGACGGAAACTGGATCGCTCTGCACAGCTCGCAGCTCTCCCGGCCCAGCCTGCTCACAAAGAGGAAGAGCCTGGTGTTCAGCGTCCTGGAGAAGGAGTCCAACGTGGTCTCTGCGTACGACGAGATGGGCTCCGACTCGGAGGAGGAGGAGGACGACGGCGGGTGGGGCGCTGCTCTCCAACAGTTTCGCCGCAAATTGTCAGATGAGACTTACTACACGGACTCGCAGCACGACCCAGAGTGGACTTACACCCAGCACCCTGCTGTTACCTCGCCGTCCTCTGGCCTGTACACCAACACGGAGACCCTCAACTCTGACTCCGAGGCCTCGTCAGTGCTGTCTGCATGTCCTCGCAAATCCACTCACAACTTGTTGAGGAGGAAGGGACCGGCGGACTCTCAACTGCATCCTCATCATCAGCCGCTGTACCATCCGCCCCTCCGGCAGAGCTTATCCCAACACTCAGCCCACACAGAGGCGCTGGATGTGAACTTTAACCCCAAGGTGATGCTTCCTTCCTGCATTTCATAGAGGCAAAAACTAATGGGAGGTTGGAGGGGAAAAAAAATCTCGGCATCACAATTTGCAGACAATGAAATGGTTCACTCCCTTCCTCCGATTTTGTAGGTTTTTTTTCCATCTAGATGTCTTGATCCTTGTAACCTCTCTGCAAATAGTTTAATAAATGGTTGCAAATGAGCAAAGGTTGGAAAAAAATGCAACTAAAGAGAAGCTGAAATCAAATGTATTATAATGTAGGCAGATGTGAGCATAAAAGATTCTATGAATCAGGCCTTCACAAATGATTCATTTCAGATTTGGTCTCCCATGCAACAAGTTTGTTGCTATTTTGTTCATTTTACACACCCTGAAAAACAGATTTGTTAGTTTTCTGGCTGAGTTATAAACACAAGGGAAAATGATTGAAATCATTAATCAAAGTCTCATTTTACAAATAATTTTAAAAATCCTTTTAATAGGGATGGTTACACTTTTTACATCTACTTTGCTTGTTAAAATACTACTGTTCATCCAAATAACCAATCTAGATCCTTTCTATAGTAATTTGGCCTCTGGGTGAACTTGAGAAATAAACACTTGGACAAATATGGATATGTTAGGATCCATATTTTAATTAGTGAAAAATCCACAATGACCAGTGAAATAACATGAAGCTGAGCAATGAAAATCAGATATTTCGCCACTACTGCTGTTTGTTTAGCAGGTGACAGGAGACAGCAGTGAGGCGGACGACAGGCAGTGTGTCCGAAGATCTCGGAGACGCAGAAAAAGCAGAAAGGAGTCGTCAACGGACCAGAACAAACCTGGAGGTCCGAACCATGCACAGTCCATCTACCCCTTAGCACAGGTAACACTTCTAATTGTTGCTTATTTTTATCTCTTCATCTCTGCTGTGTCACCAACAATTTGCTAGGTGTGTTTTTTTTATGCAGCTGTGTATTCTCTCTAGTGGACCAGATGATTTTAAACCCCTGTGATTTGCGTGTTTCAGGAGAACAGTGGTTTTCTACTCAACACCCTGCTGAAGAGAGGTTTAAGTGAGGAGCAGCCGGTGCCTGACGGTACGCTAGCAGCACCAGCTGGACCAGATGCCCTCAAACTAGATGCCATGACAGCAGGAGAGCCAGACCCCTCCAACATGGTGGCTCCAAATTGTCCACCGCCTAACTCTTCTCAGCTTGACTCTGTGTCCCCGGGGCCAGAGATCGTCTCCAGGAGCCCAGGGCCTGGATCTGGCTCTGGAGATTCTCTGGAAGTGGAAATACGATCTAAACTCAGTCGACTGGTCAGTCGAGGGAACAGCAAAGATGGTGTCTCATCCGACGAGGAGGACAAACAGACGGAGAAAGAAAGTGAGAAACAGAAAGAGAAATCGAGACCAAAAGAAACGGAGAGGCAAAGGCAGCGTGCAAGTGTCAAGAGAGAGAAAGAAAGCGGAGCGATGGAACAGGTGAATGGGCAGCAGATGAAATGGGCTCCCGGATTAGCGAAGAGCTCCTCGGCGAGAGAGGAAACGAGAGCTCAGGAGAGGAGGTTAGAGAAAAGAGCAGAGAGTTTTGTAGAGAGGGTAGCCGAGAAGGAGCAGAAAAGAGGAGAGGTGAACAGAGTAAGCAAGAAACAGCGCAAGAGAGATGGAAAGAAGGAGGCGGTGCAAAAAGGTGGAGCCAGGAGGAGTGGATCCAGTGCAAGTTCACCTGCTGTTTCTCCTTCTTCCCAGGAGGGGGGGCTGTCAAACAACCAGGTGAGATGAGAGATTAGAAGCGCATTCATTCTTAGTCATTCTCTGTCTCTGGCTTGTATTTCTGTTTTGTCTGCTTGTCTTCCATTATGGCATCCTTTAAAGTTGTATTTACACTGCTTTTGTCCTCCTGTGCGCTCACTGCTTCGGTGTGTTTCGTCTGGCTGGTTTTATTTGCCTTGTGTGTTTCTATGTGTGTGTGTGTGCGCGTGTGTCTTGGTATCAGGTGGGACATAATGACTTGGAACAACAACAGAGGCTTCAGTTGCTCTCTTCTGTCTTGCAGCAGGTGAGATCATTGTGCGGTCGGAGAGCAAAGCGAGTCCTCCCGTCTTTGCAGGCAGCCGCTCTCCAACACTCAAACATCTGCTTCGCTCTCGATATAATCCAGCATGGTGTAAAACTATTAAAGCGCATGAGTTGGCAACCTCTCTCTGTGGAAAATATTTTTAATAATGAAAGCCTCCAAAGGTCAGAATGAATCACAGCCATTGGTCCGGTAATTTTGCATCTATGAAGCGGCTGTTGCACTCGCACACACCAAAGAAATCTTCCTCCGTTCCCCTCTCCGCACGCTGCACTGCAAAAGTATTCATACCTGTTAAACAACCGCAAACATCAGTTTATCTAATTGGGATTGTATCTCATGGAACCACAGAAAGCAGTGTGTAATTGTATAGTTAGAATGGAAGGAATATCTGGTGTTCAACATGTTGTAGAAATAAAAGTGGGTTAAAGCTGCACAGTGGAGCAGCTGGTATAATTGCTGCCAGAAGGTTGCGGGTTCAAATCCCCGCTGGAGTCTGTCTGCATGGAGTTTGCATGTTCTCTCCAGGTATCCATGGCTTCCTCTGACTGTCCCAAAAAAAATTGACTGTTTCATTAATTGGCCTCTTTAAATTTTCCTTCCATTTTCTAATTGTATATTACATTTTGTTTGTGTAGCAAATAAAACAACAATAATTGTAATACTGATTTTAACAGCTGTAATGTGATGAAATCAGAAAAGAATCAGAGTTTGGTTACTTTTCTAAGGTTCTGTATGTTTGACTTTCCATTTAGAAACAAAGACAACAGCACTCATCTCTGATGATTTTGAAAAGAAAATTAGATATGCACACATTAAATTAGTACAAATGGGAACCAATATCACACATCAAAACATAAGACAGTAAAATAAAATGCTTATGAAATTATTTTAATTAGAAGTTCTTACTGCCTGTCTTAGCTTGATAGTTGTTTTCCAGGCAACTCAGACTAATCAGCACAAAGTCAGGTACAGACACACGCACACACACCCCTCTGAAAAATGAGAGTTATGGTTGGTCATTAGGGACATCATGAATGCTTCTCTGAGTCACGCCTGCTTCCGACAAGTGTAGTCATAACATCTATTTCTGTCGGTTTTCTTATCCCCCTTTTGGGAATTCATTGGGGGAGAAAACATATCACCATCACAGATTTTTTATTTTATTATTTTGTTTTCTTTTACTTTGGTCTTTTCTGTCCATTTTCAGCTTTTGCATCAAAAGTGCGCCCTTTTCAAAGACATTAAAGGCTTTTATTAAATTAATCAACGTGAAGTAGTGACTCTTCCATATTGTGTAGCTGCCCGGCTGATGTAATTATCCACTATATTTCTCATCTGCGTCATCGTCAGCATGTACGTGCACAAATAAGAAGATTTGTTTCAGGGTAACATAAGCCTCATTGTGTCTTTTCACCTGGTCTCCCTTTGAAAAAAAGATTGTATTTCAAGCGACTTCTTGGTAAAATAACGGTTAATTAAGACCCAAAGCTCAGTTTATACACATTTAATGGATGATGGCTTGCTATAGCTGCAGGTGTTTTGCTTCAATTCTTTTGTGCGTGTAGTTAAGCAGAATTTCCTTAGACATTAGGAGCATCATTGGATGAAGCTACGTGTGATGCCACAGATCTGTGTTCCTGTTAGAAATTGAACAAGACGGCGAGAAAACAAGGCACAGAGTGAAAGAACACACATAAACAGCCACACATACGTTAGATTGTTTGACGCTGACTCCATCCAGTGGACGGGGACGTCTTCACATGGCTATTGAGCAGCTCAGATCGATACGTATCTCAGAATGTCCATCTGTGCTGCTCCGCATGGCTAAGATCACTGAATTGGGATGAAAGAAAAGACGCCACCTCCTTTGTTTTGTTCCCATCCATGTACCTGCTTCTTTTAACATTACCTCAAAACACCTTTCAGAGTCACACTTGCTTAAAATAGGATCAATAAGCCTGAGATGGAACTGATCAAAGTGACACCCAACGATTTATTCATTATTGATCAAAACACGTCCCCCTTTATGTCCGCAGTGTTTTTATCTCTTCAGGGGAATACATCATCCGCTGTTTTTGCTTTACATCTTTGCTGTTCAGTTATACACACACTCCTTCACATGCACTGGAACCCGTGACGAAGATGTGAAGAAAATAATTTCATTAATCTAACAAAATAACTAATTTTTACAAAATTATTTGGGGCTCAATTATTGGCATCTTTAAGAAATTTTTATAAAATAAACATAACTGGAAACGTTTTATTTAGAACCTTTAATTAATAATCCAGGACTTCCTGTTTCCTGTTATTACTTTGACATGACACTTTAACTCAGCTACTCTTCATAACAAGAAAGACATTCAAGTATAGTTGATCTACTGTAAATCAGAAAGTAAATAGTGGCTCTTAAAAAAAGGATAAAACATTTTAATCTGTGGCAAACACAGCTGGACTAGGACTGAAAGATTTTTGGTGTGAGATTATGTTACTGAAATTAAAATATACATGGATTTCATTTATTTTCATACACCTCTCCATACATCTGAGTTTGGACAGAGGGACTGGACTTGGACTTATATTAGTAAATGCATCAACTCCCATCAAGTTGAAAAGAAACTTTCTTTGCTTTTTGTTGTTGTTTTGTTATATAAAATTAGCACATATTAAATATAGTCTTAACGAGTGTCCGTCCATCCATCCATTGATTGTGTATACCAACTTATAGGCAATAAGGGGACTAGAGGCACAGGAGGAGTTTGTGACTTGTCTCCAGCAGTCATTGGACATGTCCATCACAGGACAACAGAGACACAGAGAACAAACAATCATGCGTACAAACACACACACCTGGGCAATTTAGACTGATTATTTAACCACACGATTAGGTTATTGAAAAGCCAGAGTACCCATGCATGTTTGGAGAGAACATCAAACTCCACACAGATCAGGGTTTGAGCACACAACTTTCTTGCTGACCAGTTTGCCACACAATAAATGTGATAAATTAGTGGTCAAATTAGCTAATTCCTGCAAATTCATCTGTTAATCAAGACATGCTGTTCATTCTGATGTTGTTTTGATATTAAAGGCATACTAAAAGAATAAATCACCACCCATCTCTACATTTGTCTGTCTGCTTTTGGACATATTTCTCCTAATTTGTGTCACATCTCATATCCTTGTTTTGCGCTCCTACTGTTTCTGTGATCAATTTCAAGCTCTAACAAGGTTGATGTGTGTCCCTTCAATGTGTTCTTGTACAACCTGAGTTCTGAGGTTAGGATTTCTAAAAAAACACAGAAGAATGTCTTTTCCTCTCCATAATTGGATTTAAACGCTTTACCCAATGAGCCCAATAAAAACACACTCTTGTATCTTAACATCTACTTTTACAATCGTAAACTAAATTCCTTTGGTGCTAGAAAAGTTTTGTTTTTACAATTTATTTTGGTTTTTTTGAACAATTTTTTTGCACCCTGATTACTGGTGCTAATAAATAGGCACATGTGCTTCTTTGTTTTCCGATCAAAGCAAAAGTATTCAGCAGCCTCACTGTGCAGCATCACCACGGAAGTGCTGAAGGTCTTGAACGCCACAGAGGATCTGATTGGAGAGGCTGGTGGTGAGAGCTACACTCCGTCTGAGTCCATGAGTGCCTCTCCCATATCCAGCAGCTCCGAAACACGCAGACTCGACCAGAGGCTTACGAAGATGGAGGAGAATGTAGGCTACGGAGCAGCACTGCATAAGCGGATCAAATTGAACAAAGATTGTTAATGATACTGACGGTTTTGCTCTTCTTGACTGTGCAGGTGTACCTGGCTGCTGGAGCTGTGTATGGCCTGGAGGGGGCGCTAGGAGAACTGGAGCAATGTGCCCGCAGTATTAGCAGTGGGACCACAGACACTGATCTGGCCTTCCTGGAGGACCAGGTAGCCACTGCAGCAGCTCAGGTCCAGCAGTCTGAACTACAGGTACTTAGTAAGATTATTTATTTGGGAGAAAATAAAAATATGGGGTGCTTGTTCATAAGTCAAAACTACATAAGTAAAAGGTCTTCTTGTGGATGACTTGTCTTTGTTTTGAAGGTATCAAACATCGAGGCCAGAATTTCAGCTCTGAAAACAGCTGGGTTAAATGTGACTGTCTGCAATCGCTTCTCAAAGATAAAGCCAAAGTCCAAGGTACCAATGCCCTTCAGATTCTCTTTTTTTTTCATATTCTGAAGATTTTTGATGATAAAAAGTGACGTACCATAACGTGACCTCCATCAAAATCCAGTCTGCTTGTTTTGGAGTTTGTAAACTACATAACTATGTCTATTCCAGCCTGAAACACTGGACTCGTCGCGCCATCAGAGAAGGAAACTCCCAGCACCTCCATTAAAAGGTATTAATCTAGCTGTTTGTGTTTAGTCTGCAGAAAACTAGCCACGCACAGAGAAAGCTAGAGATAGAATGTTTTTTTGAGATATTTGAGAAAATGTCAAATATATTTAGAAAATGTATATTATGAGCTGATATTCTGCATATTCACCAGTAATATGCTGGTGAATATGCATATGCTGAAGTAACTAAATCACCCTAGCATGCAGTAAATAGTACATCTTTATCTGCAGATATAATGTGAGAGTATGGGAGTCTAAAACAGACATAAAAACAGGAGGATTTTTTTTCACCTCCAAAGTAAAAAGGCTGCTCCTGAATAGATGCAAAAGTGAATACACTTGCTAAAAACAGACTAAGAAACTGAAAAGCCCCATTAGACATAAAGTACCCAAATGGAAACACACACCCAGTACAGGTTAATGAGGCTGTTTTATCGAGCTACAAGAAGTCGTCTCCCTTTCATGTTTGGAAATGGATTTTTTTTCTTCTATTGGAGCTTTCTTTATATTCTTTTTAGTCTTCACTCTTCTTACTACAAAAGCTTTGAGTCAGACTAGCTTTATCAGCCCGGTTTGAAAAACGAGTAATAGATCACGTCATTCATTCCCTCTGGCCATCATACTGTAGGTCAGTGATGTCCAAGGTCAGTCCTCTGTAGGGCTGGTATCCAGCTCTTTTCCTTAATTTAACACACCTGAATTGAATGTCTTGTGACCAGGCCTTTGCCAAATATGAAGAGATAATTCAGTAATTTGATCCTGTGTTTGAGCAGGTAGGCATTTAAAACCCTGCAAAACAGTGGATATGTCCAGGCTCTGCTGTTTCGGACCAGGGTTCTCGGCCATTTGCTGCATGTCTTCCGCTTCTCTCTCCTGTGCATTTACTGTACAAAAAAGGCCTAAAAAAATAGGTTTTAATTTTCTTGGATAACAGAGTGTTTGTTTTTATGGCATTTCAGAAATGTTGGAGTCAGAGCAGCAGGTTAAAGTTCTTCGGCCATAGAGACAAGCAGCAGCACAAGTCCCTCACTTTACAGAGCCTCAGGGACAGGGGCCCTTCACATCTAGTGCCTTGACCCAGCATCTGCCTCCAGCTCTAGGCCAAGCAGGAGCTGACACCCACCCTGCGTTCTCCACCCTCAGCCAACCTCAACAGCTGCACCTCACAGGAAAACATTAAAGGCTGTTTCTCTTTTTCACCATTAACCTTCAGTATTTCTTCAGTATTTCTTTTCTCAGTGCACACATGTAAAAGCTGACTTAGCATTTGGTTTATCTGCCTTAAATCTGCAAACAATCCTCATGCTACATACAACTCACAGAATATATATATATATATATATATATATATATATATATATATTCATCTGTACAGACAAAGAAGGATGCATTGCCGTTCTCTATCTGTTTGCAGCAGTATTGTTACTAAGTGTAAAATGAAGCTGTGGAAAGATTGTGTGAAACTCTATGATTCAGTATCATGGAAAGACCAGACGGTTTTTATGCTGTCTTGTGTTTTTAGTTCCTAAGTAAACTGGTAAAAAGAAAACAGGTATTTATCCACCCTCCAACTACCATTGAGTTGTTGTTTTTTTTTTTCATTTTACAGACTTATATCAGACGCCGGTTACACTGAAACCTTTGGTATTTTAACAATTTAAAATCAGATCATTGTACTCACAGTATCCTGAAAACAGTGTTTCAGATATTCAAAGTATCTGGGCCAAAACATAGAAGAACTTTTCCTACCACTGCAATGTGCAGGAGCTAAAACAAATACAAAGCAGCACATTTGTGATATTGTTCAATCTACTGTTGACGTACAGATGAGAATAAAATATTCATATAATTGCAGTATAGTTTAGATGCCAGTGTTCTAATTAGGGGGAAGCTAATTGATATCCAGCATACAGTTAAGCCAATGATCCTTCAACAGTCAGTTATGTCATGCTCTGTTCCTCCTATAAAGTGTGAACACAGATCTGGGGTTTATACCACACCCCAGGTTGAATTTTTTCATGCCAAATTGGAAGACCAGTGGGATTTGTCATATTGTTGTAGGCTATCTGCGCTAACCTTTATTTTATGTATTCAAACACTAAAGAAATGAGTTTCCAAACAGAAGTTTACAGTATGTTGTTGGTTTAATGAGCGAGAAACTGACATAAATCTCATAAATAGTTTATAGCCAAGCATCTACTTTCAGCGTATTTTATATGCATGGCAGCCATATTGGATATTGAGCTCAGGGTGATTTGGCGATCTTCAATTCTCCAAAACAAAATTTTCCCTTTTTAGGATGTTCTTATTGTATTTTTTAAAATTGTAACTCAAAGAAAAAAATCCAATTCCTTAGTACAACACTGCATACAGGAAGGGGGAACCAGCTAGCTTAAGTTGAATATTATAGTAAATGCTAAATACAACAAAGTAAAAGTAAGGTGAATTAAATAACTTATTCTACCATAATTAAATTCTAATGTGTCTTTCTTGAAGATCAATTGTATATGTAAACATGATTTATACTAAACTTGTTGAAGGCCAAGGAGGCTCTAACAGACAGTTAGCTTTGCTATGCATGGGAAAAAGGGGAAGAGCCAACCTAAATAGATGATGCAGATGAGACAGATAATATAAGTCCAGTATGACTGACTTTAAAATCACTTTGAGTCTTGATATAGTGGATGCTAATTACAATGAAACAAATGGGCAGTCAGCAACTTAAGCAAATGAATCATCATCAACCAGCTTAACTATGCACACAGGAAGTAGGAGACAACTAGCCTAAATCTTCTGACGATGCCAATGAAATAAAGATCTTATTCTACCATAGCTGGAGCCCAGTATATCTTTAATCAGGGTGAATTTGGATCAAATAGAAAGTGTTATAAATACAATCATGTCAGTAGGTATCACAGCCAGTGACTCTCCATCTGTTGGCTTAGTTAAGCATTATCTCTGATGAAGTAGCTAGTTCAATTAGCAAAGAAATCTCTGATGATGAAATAGACTAAATGCTAAGTCATATGTTTATGACATGATAATCTGCTGACAAAATGTCAGCAACTAAAGCAAGAAATTTATTTCAAATAAATAATTGGCACATTTTTGCTAAGTTCTTGTTGGGTGGCCAAAAATTGAAAAAGTGTCCAGGCCTGGAAAAAAGCAACTGCAAATGACATCAAGATCTCCTTTTAGAAATGTTAAGCTGATATGAATCTTTGGTTTTTTGTTTTGTAAAATGGCAACAATTTACAACTGGCCTACAACATCATCCATAAATTAGAGGTGGTTCACTGATCCTTTTCAATGAATCCCAAACCAAAAATAATTTTCTGTATGATTTAAAACCAAGATGAACACGAAACCACTGAAATAATAACAACCTTAGTTTAACGAGGTTTGTCCCACTGAGATCAAAAGATCTCTCTTACAAGACAGACAGTTGAAAAATTGAGGTCTGACATTCGGTGAAAAAAAAAAAAAAGTTCTCTGTAGAATTTATTTTACATTCTTTGTTTTCAACTTTGTGGCCTTTCTTTTTAAATAAAATGTATGTTTTTGTTGTATCCTTTTCCGGGTCATAGCCGAACATTTGTGTTGTAATCATAAAAATCTTGTTGAGATTTTTACACAACAACATCTAATGGGCTATATTACAAATGTCATAAAAACATGATTTTGTTATAAACAGATTATTTTTGTACTTGCAGAACATTTTTATGCAATATCTCAGAAATAAGGACTATTAAAAATTAAAGGCTTTATCCTATCCTCTAAGGACCCCTAATTAGTTCTACCAGACTCATGTGGTGATTCAAACTGCTTTCAGTGTAAGCCTTCATTTATCAGCAGTGGTGACATGAGTTAAAAAAAACAGGTTGCTGCAAAAGGCATGTTTAAAGTGGCCAGTGTGATTTACACTGTACTTGCATACTCCTTAGATACTAGATTTGAGGAGACTGCCTTTCATCCTGGGTAACTTTTCTTTACTCGGTGACGACTTACATGAATCAGAATCTGATTTAGCCATGCCCTTGGTTTTTTTTTTTATGCTTTGGCGAAATATAAAAACAGGGTTGGATGTCCTGATGGACTGCATAAAAGATGTGATGATGCTCTTTATGAATGCTCTTCCCTCTTCTATTAGTGACCTTTTCATCACAGCCTTTCACATCTTTCAGTTTGCACACACTGATTCTGTGCTTTTGTCAGTCTTGTTCTCCAAAAGGTGTTGTAGTATAAAAGCATGTTTCTGGTTTTATGGGATCGGTGTAAAGTTTTTCATGAAAAGCACATCTGCAAGGGTCCAATCATCGGTGTCCTGTATTTTTCTAATGTAAAGAACAATAATATCTCATCAAAATGTTTGTTAATGTATGTATATGTGTTAAAAAGAGATGGATATGATATGATATAGTGCAACATGTTTATTGCCCGGTCGGTTCTTTCAGTGTTGTGTGCAAGAGACTGTAAAAATTGCTACAACTTGTGAGGCTGGATTCATATAGGAAGTTAAAATTCTAGCTGAAAGATGCCAGTAATCTCATCTTATACTGGGATTCTTGAAAATGAAAGTGAATGGCATGGGAACAGACACTGTTTTTGTTCCTGTTTAAATCCAGTCTGAGCAACACTGTGCACAGCTCATAAGGCGGGCCATTCACTTTTTTATGTGTAATCGTTTGTTGCAATCCATATGACATGTTGAGGAAAATATTAAAATGCAAAAAATACAGATTCTCTATGTGCCACAATATTCAGAAATAAAATGTATTATGAAATAAAATTTGCAAACTTAAAGAAAACCTGTTTAGTTTGAAGCGAACATTTTCCTGCAAGCTAAAAAAACCAGACACCGTTAACTGGTATCCTAACAACATTCTTATTTATTGATAAATATACATTGCATTCTTTTACGTGTAGATACTTTATGGTGAATGAATTATGCACGTATGACTAACCTCATAGCTTTACATTAAAAGAAATGAATGTACAACTTCAGTTAAGAGAATAAAAAAAGGTTTGTGGACAGAAGGCAAGAACATAGCGTCATGGTAACCAAACATTTTCCTCTCCACTGATTACTTTTTCAAGGTTTTCCTTTTTTCTGAGGCTGTTGAGCAGCAGCTCCAAAGTCCTTAGGACAGGCTGCACCCCACTGTTTCCAAGAGCGTCCATACTGCTGTGCCTCTTCCCAAAGCGCCCTATGGGTCGCACTCCACGGCCCACGTACCAGAACGGGTCTATCTCTGGACCTGGACAGTGTATTCAGACACAAACATCAGCAGGAGAAGGAAGTAAAACATGTCTGTGGTCATGAAAACAGGAAGCGCATCTATAGATTCTGTGGTTTCAACATATAAATAAATGGATCCTGACCAGATTCTGAAATTTTTTACGAAGTACTTTTTTTGCATAACAAATTTCTACTTAGTACTAAATGTCTCATTTAGAAAAAATGGCAAGACAAAATATTAACAAAAAAGTATGCAAAAGAGAAATATTAGAGACAAAAAACAGCACAGTAATCTTTCTGAAAGAACATTCAAAGTTGTTGCAATAAAAAAGTGGATTTTTTTTTCCATTTCATATACATCAGTATAAAGTATCAACTTTTGCAATTTTTCACTATCTTTTGATCAATTTTCCAGAAGTACTTTTCTTAAACTAAAGGCTTTTTTAACACGTCTAGGAGGAAGCATGTTGATAGCTGTCATTCACAATATTAGCCACTGTTCTTTATCTTACTTTTGAATACGATTTACAGCATTCAGGTGATTGAGTTGGGTTCATACTTTACATTTACTAAAATATAATTTTTTACATATGTATTTCTTTGTTAAATAAAAAAATCTAACATTTTCATACATACTCAAGGCATATCATTCTTTTTTAATTTTAAACTTAAGCTATAGAATACAAGATTTCAATTGACTGGCTTTTGAATAGTAATCTCAAAAGCCAGGCTGCTCCACCACGTCTGTTTGGTGACAGATAAAATAGTAGCAACTGCAGTTAAATAGGGAGGCAGCAGTTACTTCTACTTACTTCTGTTGTCTACGTTGTGAACGATGTGGAAGTCGTGCTCCACCGTGGTGCTCTGAGCGCGGCTGAAGCTGGAGGACAGCAGCAGGAGCAGCGTCAGAGCTGCGGGCAGCCAGCGGCTCGTCAGGATGCACTGCCGGACAGCAGCGTCTCTCCCAGGCAGCATGCTGGGGCTGGGGGAGTCGGTCAAGGCACTGAGGGGGACTGAAGGGCACTGCTGATTAACCTAGGCTGTACTTAGGGACATGCAAAGAAATGCACAGCAATTCATTTTGTCATCAAACTAGGTTTGCTTAAGTAGAAATAAATTAGAAAATTGAAAAATACAACTAGATCAAAGATCAACAATATCTTTTCCTTTATATTTACCTTTTATTCTTTCATTTTATTTTTGCTTTTAAAAGATTTGTCTCTCGAGACTCTCAATGACAAATGGATAGAGAGCTTCTTAAAGTATATATCCATGAATTTGTTTGGCTGTAGGTAATAAAATACATAAAATCATTACCAAGAAGCACTTACCAAGATCTTTGGTGATGAACTGAGGTCAGTTTCTTGAGGTCTGGATTTGTTTTCTGAACAGCAGTGTCCCCCAGCTTATATAGCCACGCGGCTCGTCGGATGATGAATCAAGAACGTCAGTTACCCCGAGTGATCACAGTGTAGATCACGGTATGCGAGCATCAGCCCTCCCCTTGTTCTCCTCCTCCCACTCCCTCAAACCCCTTGTCTCTTTCAGAAAAATCTCCTGAAGTCTGTCACGCAGCAGAGCAGTCCATCAAGGAGTCAGTGACATGTGGATAACGTTAAATTAGTGAACATGGGGGTCATCCCAACAGCAGTGACCCAGGGTGACCTTTGGTCAGGGTGACCTTTCGTGGAGTCTTTCATCAATCAGCATCATTGCAGGGAATAAAACAGAACCACAAACTACCAGAATCTATCGCATTAGAGCTAGATACAGTGCTGAAAGTCCCAACAACTACATTTGAAGAGCACTTGTGACAAAACTTAGATGTCATTCATTACTTTAAAAAAACAAAAAGGATCAAAAAACACACAATTGGAGCAAATCCATGAAGAAGCTGTCTGATTCTGGTTTATGTGTATTTCTCTATTATCGATGCTGGTGGGGCAAAGGAGTGAGTGAACAGTGTGCTAATGTGAAGTAAAAACCTAAGAGGATACAAGGAAGAGAAATAATTGTGTTGTAGAAAGGTATTTGTCAGGAGATGAAAACAAGGAAAACCAGCAGCAATTTAGAAAAAATGGAACCACACTGGAATCTTAAGTTCTCTAACATATAGTTTAAAACAATACATCATCAATAGGAATGAACAAGCGTAAAAAATGTAACTTGAGTGAATTGTTTTAAAACAGAGATTGAGTTGAAATATTTCTAATTGACTTTTTTTTTGTCTGTATGATTCTGCTAAATTAAATATGTACTTCTGTATTGAATATTTATGTGTTGTTTTGTGTCGTAGTGAACTAAATATAATCTACTTTTACACAGTTCTGTACCTGAATAAATTTATGCTGCAGCATGGTACGGTGGCCTAATGGATTAGGCATCAGCTGGGGATTGTGGGTTCAAGTCCCACCTGGGTTACGGAAAAGCGCTGAAGATTTAATTTGTTATCTTAAAGCAACAATTACGCAAACTGTAGGGTGTGTACGCCAGGCATTTAGAGAATGTTGTCAAACCAGCTTCAAGGAACTTTTACCTCTCAGCTCCTCTGCAGGGCAGTGCTTTGTCTCCTTTACAGACGTATATTTGTCATGTGCGGAGAACATATTGCAATAAAACATATGCAAAGCAGAGATGCAATAATCCAAAGATACCTACCTGGGGATGTGCAGCATACACACGTCTGAATAATAAAGCTGATTTGATTTAGTGCTTATTGGAACAACAAAGGTTACACCTTTGTTGTTCATTGTCGTGAACAGGTGTGACGTCTCCAGACTGGCACAGAAATCTGATAAGGCCTGGCTGGTGCTTACTCACTACAAAAACATGTACTCGTTGTTTGATGAGTCTTTACAGGTGTACAGGCTGATGATTTTCTCCTTACAACTCATGTAAACTGGGTATTGAAGATTAGAATATTACATCTGACTGACCAGTAGAAAACAATTTTAATGCAGAAAAGTGAGCTTAATGAAAATTATGTTTAGTACTTACTTAAAGGTATTTATATTACACATAAATATTCAAATGAAGAAATCATTGATAACATTTGTATTCATTATTGTTCACATTATCGACAATTATTTCATGGTTTAGTTAATTATCAAATCATGGAATAACTCATGAAATAAAATACATATTTGACTGGTCAACCTGCTTAGCAAAGGCCATAAGGATATAATTCAACATGAGCCCTCGGGTCCTAAAACTAAAATCTTTTTAGCATTTATTTAATTCTATATAAATAAACTGTATTTTCTTATTCACATCATTGCAGACCAATTACCTTTTCAGCAGTTAACCTTACTGAGTGACTTTGATGGGTATGACTGACAATTTATTTATGATTTGCTGGAACACAAGGCCATAAACTAATTCAGTAAAGGTAAATAGCTAAACCATTGTATTTGTTTTTAACATTAACTGCATATACATTTCAATAAATCAAATTATGTAAGTAATAAATTATCATAAATGTATAATTGCTGATAAAATAATTAATTATTTATTAATTGGTTTATTTATCAGGTCTATTTAGTTCAAATTTTATTTAAATTATCATCTTCATAAATATTTACACGACGACTTATTAAATGTGTCCCTTTTGGACCTCCATACCAATGCCCATAAACGTTTTATAAATTGGGTGTTTTGCTGCCCCCTTGTGTTGAAAGAAAAATACACACATCCTGTCGAGCATGCGCAGTGGAAGAGAAAGCAAACGCAATAACAAAACAGCTTCAGAAGTAGCAAACTATCGCTGTACTCTTTGTCAGGACGGTTTAGTGTGATAGTATCCAGTTGAATAATACAAAGATACAATATCGACCTGGACGGAGTTTCGGCGGAAGAGAAGAAGAGCACAGTCGACCTTGTTTTTCTACTTTTTTGGAAGTGCTTTTACACACTTGCTTCCTGTTAAATACTCGGCAAAAAAAGGTACACTGAGAAATGTGAAAGGAGCGCATCGCTACGCGGAACAGCAGGCTACACACCCACGGGACTCCTGAGTGTTTGTGTGTTCGCTACATGAGTCTGTTGGCGTGATGTCGCTAAGTTCAGGCGGCTGGACTCACAGCCCCGGCCTCACGCCGGACCAGTCCACCGCCCTCACCAGCAGCTATGAAGCCTCGCAGGCACAGACCGTCCTCATGTCGGTTCGGGTCTCGGTGTGCCATTCCGGGGTTCGTCCGCTGTGCCTTCCGGGAGCTGGTGATGAGTCACTCCGCCTGCAACTGAGCATGGACCCGGGGAAATCCGGGGAATTCCGGCTGGCGATACAGAGCACCAGCGGGACGGGCCAGAGTGTGGTGAGTTCACAGTGACGATGAGGGACTTTTGGGTTTTGTTTTGACCGGAAAAGGTTTTCACACGAAATAAGAACAAAACAACACTATGACATATTGCAGGCTAAAACAAAAACTCAAACGATTGCATAGTGGAGCAGAAGTTAAACTGCCTAGTTTGAGACCAAAACTGTATAATGACCGCAGATATGCACTAAACATGAACAGAATTGTAAATAAATACATGTTCAAATTGATATCCCTACGATTAACTGACACTACCCCCCGTCCCCGTATTCTATTTCCTGCCGTGTTTTTAAAACCATCTGAAGTATCTTATCTTTTTTTTTTCTAGAAAAGTAATTCTGCGAACAGTTTCTCCCCACAGAGACGGATACCACCTTTACATCTGTACTTTGACTTAGCCAATCTAACACTCTATAGTGCTTTGATCTATATTAGAACAGAGCGTTATCAGGAAAGCCTGTAATTACGGTACTGCCTCTGAATATTGTCATGACAGTATTAATTAAAACATATTTTCCTGGCTCTTTTCTTTCTTTTCCCCCAATCACAGGGTCCTCACCACCACTCTCCCTCTGCTTTAGCATCTCAGCTTCTAAAATTAAACATCAACTCTGGGCAACTAGGGTAAAGTCTATCCAAAAGGCCAAATATATGGCACCTGAAATGTAATATCCCACCAAACGTTTCATCCAAGCATTCCTTGGCAGTCACAGTATTGCACGTGTTAATATTGTGAGAGCAATTCAATATATCGTGTAGCTCTATGCTATTACATTGTACCTCAGGCTTTATATGTGGAGTTGTCCTACGTGTTCTTCGGTTTCTAACAGGTTTTCTTCCAGTATTGTCCTGTATTTAGCTCCATTCATCTTCCAGGCAACTCTGACCTGCTTCCCTTTTCCTTGCTGTTAGAAAGTAACCCCACAGCATGATGTCATTGTTTTCAGCTGTCTATGTTTCTGTAAAAAATACATCCTTAAAGTTGATATAGAGACCTCCGTTAGTGGTCTCTATATTGTTAATAAAAACTGTCTTCGTCTTTGTTTTCAGTTACAACTCATATGTATTCACATTTCATGCTCTAATTATGTTGAAGTTCATTTATTAAATCTCTGCTCAGGAGTTATTGCTGCCTGAAGACTTGTGCATAGCCATTAATTTGCAAGAAAATAAACATGTTGGCTTGGAAAAGTTTCTTTTTTCATAAAAAAAGGCTTAGTAAATGGACTTATAACTTCTTCTGAGAGATTAGTAGTCACTGGATAATAAGAAAGTGTCCAGGCTATGCAATCTTTACTAGCAGCCAGCTTAATGGAAAAGGAGGTGGTGGTCATTTAATGACGTTTAGTTGACGTAGTGGATTAGAAAATTGCAGGGAATTTACTTCCCTTTCTGTTTTCGTGCTCACGTTTACCTCTCATTGTCTCTTCCTCTTCCACCTTGTTTGCAGACCATAAACGAGTTTGATTTAAGGTCTATAAATTATGAAGTGAAGTCGCCAAAGTGCCACGAGCTGATATCGGTGGCGCCTCCGTGCGACCGCATCAGCTTCAACTTCAGCAGCGAGAAAGAGGCCGAGGGATGGGCCACCGTGGTCATGTCCTCGCTGAGAGAAGCACATCGAGGTCAGTCGCCCGTCTCGGCACACGCTGCCTGCTTTAGTTAAGGCTAAATGAATGAGCAGAACAAAGACTTCAACTTCCCCTCTCTGCAGTGGGATTTTAGACTCCTTTTTCTGAAGCATTGACGGGATGTAGTTTTCGCCTAAGCGTTTCTAATCTGCCCTTTAAGTAACAAATTACCTTTTTTTGTGTATGTGAATATATTCTTTGATTTCAGTTTGCTTTTTGAATGCATCTACATAGTTTGCATATGTTCTCATTTTGCTATTGCGTTGCTGAAAGCATCTTGAAGAACCTGTTCTTCCGTGGATAATTGTTGTTCCAAGCTTCTGAGAAAATCACAGACTGACAAGGGCTCGGTGTTTTCTCCCTTTGTCAAAGTCAGTTGTTTACAGTGTATAGACTCAAAAAAATGCCATTTCAGAAAAAAACCCCAACAAACTAAGAGCAATAATTAAGCGCAAAAAATCTAATTTTATGTATTTTTTAGCTGCAGATGATGCAAATGATAAAGAGAACACTGAATGAATACTATGTTATTGAATTCCAGGCAATAAAGTAATTATTTTGTTATCTGACAAAAGAATTTAATTTGTTGGTGTCGTTTAATAATACATTTGTAGGTGGTTAAATGAAAAATTAGCTGAATGTGCCAAAATAAAAAAAATATTTGGATAAACAGCAGAATAATCAATAGAATAATTGATTACTAAAATGTTCGTTTGTTGCAGCCCAAGTTTAAAGTACCTAGAATTGGAAGCAATACTCTGAAATCAAAGTCAGACATGTAAACTTTTTCATGTAAACTTTTTGTAGAAAATTAGATGCTACATTTATTATAGTAAATATTAAATGGTGGCTTTCAAAAGTATTCAAATCCCTTAATCTCTCGATTTTATGCGATAAACCAGCACACAGTTAGAATGGAAGGAAAATGATACAGGATTGAAACATTTTTATACAGATAAAAATCTGATGACCAGTTGTACATTATTTGACTTTTGTGCATTCATATATTTGTTGCTTCTTTTTACTTGTCTTAACTTTGTTCTGATTGTCTCCTCTCCACATTGTCCATTTGTTCAGCCACACCTCAGGAAAACGGTCTACAGCACCTCTTCGATGGCCTCCATCTCCGGAATACCTCGGCTTTACAGCAAACAGGTGTGCCAAAGTGAAACGCGTCCAGTTTGTGTAAATATCTGTTCATCTGCTCCTTTATTCATTTAAATCTTCATGTCTGCGTGTCATGTTTAGAGGATGCATGCATAGAGCTGAAAAAAGCCATAGAGGCAGGGGACATGCAGAGCGCTTCTGTCTTCGCTGCGTCTCTCGCCCGCAGACAGGCAGCCCTGAAGATCCAGCCCTCCACCAAAACCTATGAAGAAACTGAAATAAAGTAAGATGACTGATGATAATTTGATATATGAATCCACAGTTATTAATCAGTTATCTGTCATTTGCTTTGTTTAAAAAACAGTCTAGCTGTTATTGTCGAGGATTCCTCCTCGTCTTGTTGCATCACTGTGAAAGTTTTCCCTCACATGACTACTGTGTCGTTGAAGCAGCAGGTTTGTATCAAACTCATCACATTCTCCTTGTACGCCATATCTCTCTCTCTCTATCTAATGGTTAAGAATAACAGTTTTCTGTCGGCTTCGGCTCCCTTCCAGATGTTTCTCGAATATGGCTTCCACCCGCGGGTCCAGCGTTGGGTGATCGGCCAGTGTTTGTGCGCTGACCTCCGAACTCTCGCATCGTACGGCGTCCGTCAGGATGGTGACACAGCCTTCTTGTACCTCTTGTCAGCCCGCCACTCTCGCCTGACTCTCCAGGTCCTGCAGAAGGACCAGGAGAGCGCCCTCCTTCTCAGCCCTCCGTCGTCTTTTCAAAACCCCTCTCTCCCTGCTGCCTTCACAAACGGCCCCCTTTCCCATGACGGGCGGCCATTTTCCACTCTACCTCCAAGGCTCCGTAGGACCAGCAATAATGGTAAGAACTGGCCTCTGCTACATTAGATATGGATCGCCTGATCATGATGATTAGGCACATGCTACGATCCAGTCCAATATGAGATGAAAGAAGGCTCTGTGGAATAGATAAGGACCTGCAGCAGCCAATATGGTCTCTCTTTTACTGTTAGCATTATTTTAAAGGGTGAAAAACAAGAGACTGTTGTGAAAAACCTGGGCTTGTTTGGTCAGGATTTCACTTACACTAGATTATGAATTAGTATAGTTATATGTGTTAATGTTATATTTTCTTTTTAATGGACAGAGTATTTTAATGTACCATTAAAGTAGAATCATCATCACTACATTGCTGGATGATAAATTGTTCCAGAAATTATTGAACATTTATATTGTTGTTTTGGGACTATTTTCAAGTAATGTATTGATAATGGCGTAATAATTCAAGTTCATCCTCTCAAAGACCAATAAACTTTCATTTTGTAAAGAACACTGCAACTGGAAATTTAAGTATCTAAAATAAAACACAACCACGAACAATAAATAAAACCATAAATAAAAAGCACACACAAACAAAACCATAAATAAAACCAAATGTGATGTTTTTGTAAACCAAATTGCCCATCAAAAAGTGTTCATCATCTGAGCTCATTTTATTTTGTCATGCTTAATTGAGGCTTAATTGAGAACAATTTCATTGTTAAGGTTATCTTTTTCTCTCTCCCTCTCCTGCAGGTGGCTCAGAGAGACTGAACATCGGCAATATTAGAGATATGATCAGTTTCGAAATGCATCAACTCAATCCCAACACACCTTCTACCCAGGTAAGACACAAGGAGGTTTAGACACTTAGACACTGATTGAAAGTATTCCCAGTTCCTGTAAAATCTAAACCTTTCATAGTCTGCAGCATTTTGCATCTGACCATGTGACCAGATGATTTAGCATATTAATTGTGCCTGAGTGACTTGCATACAATTAGTAAAGGAATCTTGTTATACTTATTAAGTAGAAAGTATCTGCAAAAGTAATAGAAGAGACATTACACATTTAAGAGAATTATGTCATTCAGTATCATAGGCTTCAATGCTCAAAACACCAAGAGACTTAATACTATTGGGCCCATTAACTTTATCAGCTTATGGATTTTGAAAAGTAATCTTCAAGATGGCACAGTATTGGCATCAGAAGATGAGAACTTAGCCACATATTTGTTTTTACAAATAGAATATTTTTAGTTATTTAAATTATTTTAAAGAATCTGTATTATATATAGAATAAGACTAATAATAGAATGAGACTACTGTAGTCTTGTTAGGTTGTGGTACAAATACAATTAAAAACATTAATAAAGCTTTATTTTTACAGATATATTTTGTTTAGGTAATGGCATCAATGTTTCCTAAATTTTTGTTTTTAAAGAATCTGCAATCTGTTTCAGACTAAATGTTAACATTAGCAGCTGACAGAGTTTACGGAAATACAGCAATTTAAACGCTAGCACAGTTGTATTTTCTAAACCAAAGTGAATTGTCTCAATTTCAAATATTGTCATTGTAGTGTAGTTGAGTCTTTATACATTTTCTGTTTTCTATGTTTTAAAAATACAGTTTTAATTGCTTTGCTTCAGGGTTGGTCTTGTCCATCTTGCACGTACATCAACAAGCCAACGCGGCCGGGCTGCGAGATCTGCAGTACAAACCGGCCAGAGAACTACATTATCCCTGGAGGACACCAGCCTGACGATCTGGAGCTCAGAAGGATCCTGCAGGAGAAGGAGTCAATCAGACAGTATCAGCAGGTAGGAAAATTACACTCTTTAAATATAACTCCTCTTACAATTTACTAATAGCGCTAGTGGTGTTTTTTTGCAGTTGTCTGCATGCAGAAACATGTTGTAATGGCTATGTATGGTTGTCAACGGCTACGCAGATGCCTCGCTGATTAATATATAAGCAAACAAACACATCTTTCAAACTAATCCAAAAGACATGCAAAAAATTTAAATTGATTGAAGGTTGCCAGTGGAACTGAAACATTCAGACTCACTCAGGTTGACTCTCTTCTCTTTTGTCTCTGTTTTTCTGAAGGAGAAAGGGAGAAGAGATATGCTGAGGAGTGCTGGGCCTCATAACAACTCACTGCTGTTTAACCTGGACCAGGACTACTGAACATACTGACACATGCACACTCCACTGCAGATAACAGACTAGCAACTTAACAGCAAATCAGTAATCATGCCGAACCTGATTAGTGTATATATGAATACATACTTGAGTAAAAATCCTGTTTTGTTGTTGCTTTTGCTGAATTTTAACAGCTTTTAAATAGTTTGTTACCAACAAAAGCATATCTAAATTTTATTTTTGTTTTAATGTTCATAGAAAGTAGTGCAGGTGATGTAATGCAGAATGAAAATGTGTTAAAAATGTTCAAAGAGTAGTCTGCCTTAAAGTCAGACTTGACCGGTAATGCTGACGAGTAACATCAAGTTATATTTTTATGAGCTCCTTGGCACATCTTGTTGCCATTATGTTGAATGTATTAACCAGATTTTGCACTGTGGTTGTATTTACCTTGTTATACATCTGAAAATAAAAGGTTTTAAATGTTTGAGTTGTGACTTGATGTCTGAATGAGAGGATTAACAGCAACATGTTCTTAATTCGTCTATTAAGTGCCCTTTACAAGAATACTGGAAGTTTATAATTTATTGCGCATAGACTTAATCCTTTATGGCACAATATTACATATTAAGACTTTAGAAGATTTTTTTCCTGATTTAAAAAAAAAATATGTCTCTTGTAGTACTCCAACCCTTTAAAACAGATGCCTTGTATGTATCAGTTACGAGTTAAACCATTCTTGCTGGAGTCATATGGACTTCCAGAAGAGACTTTTTGCAGTTGGCAAGTTCAAAGACACGTCCATGTTAGTTGGAGCTTTAGGCTTTTTCCCGAAACTTTCACTGCCACCCTTGTGTCCCTCAAATGGTTCGAGTGTGTACCAGTTTTCCGGAGTGGACTTTCACACTGCCCTCTTTGCACCTTTAATCCACACTTCAGCTAGGCTCACATCCAAGAAGTGTATTACTTGCAATTTATCGATTCATGTGACATTTTGAGTTATAAGGCGAAAAGGTTTTAAATGATTTTTGTTTCACTATACTATACATGTGTGCATACTATTGAATTTTGCTCTGGATTCAAAAGTCACACCAAAACAAATTTGAACAGTGACCAGTCTTGCCATTTTGGATGTCACAGTTACAACATAGATGCACAAGTCGATGTAACTTGTACCGTCCCAATTCTCCAATGTTTGCGCACTTGTGACCTGCGCACTCGAACCCTTATCTTTGGGTTACTTGGAGCAAAAAGGATGTGCCTTATCTTTGACTAACTACACACTTCAAAAGCTGTAGCTTGTAGCTGTAGCTTTCCTGAAAAATCAATTAACTCCTCATCTTATGAATGTTTAATAATAGATCGGTCAATGATTGGTGAAAATAATTCTTTCCAGATTGATGGGTGGATAGATACATGTGACTTTATTCGCCTATTAAATTGCTTAGTAGTGTGATTAAAAATAGTGCTAATGTAAACTACAATTCCTTCAGGCAAAGGAGCAGGAGCGAAGAGAGAACTTTGCCCGGCTGGTGAAGCTGGACGGTCAGGACCTGGTGCCCAATCCTGAGCCTGTCGATTGTAAAATCTGCTTCGTGGACCTGCAGTTCGGAGAAGGTGTCCTGCTGAGAGAGTGTCTCCACTGTTTCTGCAAGTGAGATGTGGGAGTGGGAAGATGTGGATTTAACACAACCCAGTATTTTTTCTGTATAACAGCCCTGTCTGTTTCTGTATGCGGGTGCTTAGAGAGTGCTTGCGCTCCATCATCATGCTGTGCGAGGAGCCTGAGGTTTCCTGTCCATACAGAGACGATACGTACGCCTGTCCTTGGGCCCTGCAGGAGCGAGAGATCCGAGCTGTGAGTTGCACCAAGGCACCTCGTCAGAGCATTCTCGACAGCACACTTTTTAAATTATATTCCTTCATAATCTCCCACTATATGCTTTTCTAGTTGGTGCCTCCAGAGGAATACGAGCGCTGGCTGCAGAGAAGCCTTTCTGTAGCAGAGTCTCGCTGCGAGGGCAGCTATCACTGTGCAACTCCGGATTGCCTGGGATGGTGTGTGTACGAGGACACCGTCAATGTCTTCCACTGTCCCGTCTGTCGGAAACACAACTGTCTCATTTGCAAGGTGAGAAACACACAGGTCACACTTACAAGTAGTAAATCTTCAAACTAGAATTGACAATGCCAGTCAAGCACTAATGTTGTTGTCAATTTATGGGAGTCACAAATGAATTTGAACTGGGTTTGTCTCATTAAGAAAGAATAATTATGCAATAAGGCTAAACATTAGTGGGGGGTTTTTTGTTCATACTTGGTGAAATTTAAACATAAAGGCTGAAATGTATACATATACACAAACAACCACTATTATTTCAAGATGTACACACAAATTCCCTATGAATTCTTCTTCTCACTGTAGCCAAATAGTTCAATCTTTGTCTTGTTTAACTCTTATAGCCTCAAAAAAATCATAATTTGACTTAGACTCTCACATTTTTTTCCTCGACAGGCCATTCATGAGGGAATGAATTGTAAACAATACCAAGACGACCTCGCAGCCCGAGCCATAAACGACTCTGCTGCCAGAAGAACGACACATCTGCTAAAGGTTAGCAGCAAAATAACACTTTAAAGCTTTTGAAATCACTCTCATATTTAGTTGTTTTTTTTTTATTTTTAAAACAAACTGCCTAACATGAGAGTAATCAATTTGTAGCGTCACTGTTAAAGAATGAAACACTGGCTTTGTAAACCGAGAAAGTAATTGGTATCGGCTTCCACCAACCACATCCTGGTTTCTTATTCTCGCTTTGTTTTCCTCTGCTCTCGTTGTCTGCACCACAATCAGACCCTTGTGCAGTCAGGAGAGGCCATGCACTGTCCTCAGTGTGGCATCATTGTGCAAAAGAGAGATGGATGTGATTGGCTGCGCTGCACTGTCTGTCACACTGAGATCTGCTGGGTAACAAGAGGGCCTCGTTGGGGACCCAAGGTAAGAAATTATTACTTTTCCCTGTTCTGTGATAAAAGTCCTAAAAGTTGCATGATGCTGCTTTTTTGTGGTTGCTTGCAGTATAGCTTAAATATAATTTTAACTTTCCAATTTTACTCTTAAAGGGTCCTGGGGACACCAGTGGAGGATGTCGCTGCAATGTCAACAATCAGAAATGTCATCCTAAATGCCAAAACTGTCACTAACACTCAGGATGGGGATTCTTGGAAATCTCTGGAAATACACCAGTTTCATAACACAAGGAGGAAGAGTTCCAGCACGCAACTGAGTCACACTTAAACCAAAACTGTACAAGATAACCCGTGTTGCACCTGAATTCATATTTGCTTCTCTCTCCTCAGATCTCTAACCAGTAAGCATTCCCTGGCTTACCCGAAAGTAAGTCGGTGAGTGAGGTTAAGTGTAGCACAAAGGAGTTGTAGTTTTGAATGCCTGTGATGCCTTTTCAGTGTTAGGTATGTGGGTTTGGCCCCAAAAGGTTTATCAATGTTTTGTTAAGGTAACTCCATGTTGAGTTTGGGAGTTTTTGTGTTACAAAGCTATCGCTCTTCTTTCCTGGTCTGTTTCCCGGGAAACAAATGCAGAAGTGATCTTACAGCTCCAGATTCAACAAAACTGAGGCTTTGAAAGTGAAGGAGTGTCTTTTTTTTCTCTCCATGTTTTGCTGCTAAGGAAGCTTTTTTCCATATTATAGGTCAATAAAATTGATGCTTCTCTAGCTTCACACTCATCAAGGTTTTTTTCTTGTCAACTGTTAGAGCTTATGAGCCTTTTTATGCTTTGGCAGTAATTTCTGGACATGTTATCAGTTCAGCCTATTAATGGAAGCATTCAGAAACATTTCTATAGCTTACCTCTTTACTGTGATTGGTCAATTAATTTCAAACTCCTGATTTGCATGGAACCACTCGCACCTAGAGTCAGAAAATTTGGGGTTAACTTAACATGTTTATTTAAAGAAACTCTAGGTTTGATGATCCTGCTTCATAGTACAGGTCTCAAGTGCAGTGGAGTTTGTTTTGGATGCTACACTCTGGGATGCTTCGTATTAAACTGAAATGGCCTTATTCTTCCGCGCCGAAAGTCGGAGCAGGCTGCCACTGATTGAGGTTTTCCAGAAAATGTGAATGAATCTGGGGTTTTTTGTTGTTGTTTTATTGTGGATGTGTTGGGGGTTTTTTTGTTTGTTTTTTGCATTAAGAGTGTGAAGTGTTACAAACCAGTCATCAGTATGCTTGTGAGTGTCTGTGTGGAATACTGACTGAATTATATGTAGTTCATGGTTCACCTGAGAGATTTCAGACTGTCTGTATTTAAATTCCTCCTCATTTCAAACTGATCTTTGTTGGTTGGTTGTTGCATTATTACAAAACCTGAGAAAAAGCGGTGATCAAAATATGTTTCTATTAACTTATGTTCAATAAGAGAGTCAATCTTTACACCTTTTATTGATAAGCTAATATTTCCGATGGACAGCTTAAATGTAGTAGAGTACATACTCGTTTTACAGCTTTTTAAAGATTTATATCTTTGGAGATTTTTTTTCATTATTCTCTAAATCTAATTCTCATGCATGAATGCACTGCCTATTGTCTCTACTACACTACTGTCCAGAACTGACAAGCTCTATTGTTACATGTCAGCACTCTGATGTACGCTTGTGCCTTAATTGTAAATAAATATGCATTAAACTCAGTCTGCGTATTTTGTTGGTCCACTTGATGGTGTTACATCCTCTGGGTGGCAGCAGACGTTTCAGAACTGCTCTGCATAAATTATCCAGATTTTGTCTTGTC
Source organism: Alfaro cultratus (assembly GCA_903066825.1). Classification (NCBI taxonomy): domain Eukaryota; kingdom Metazoa; phylum Chordata; class Actinopteri; order Cyprinodontiformes; family Poeciliidae; genus Alfaro; species Alfaro cultratus. The sequence goes on along the minus strand of CAEFZX010022094.1, from coordinate 2,642 downwards.
TTTGCAACCTTGATTTCTCTTTAGAGTGTGATTTTGGGTTTGGTAGAATTCCTGATTCTACCCAATTAGAAGTTGGTGCAGAAGCATCCATAACTAAAACATCTCTTCCGTTTTCTCATGTTACAACCTGCCAACCTCGGTGAAATATAAAGAATAAAATTTTTATCTGTTCTTCTTTGACTAACAAACATCAAGTCTTTAACAAATTCTATACAGATTTTATACAGTGGGGTGTAAACAAGATTACTATCGGCTGGATCACGTGGTGAGGTAACTTCTTTGCTTCTTTTAGTTACATTATCTATTAAGATAATTACCTACATATGAGAGTGTCAGAGATTCCCCTAGGCTGTGTGTGTGAAAGATGTTGACGCTTCCCGCCAGCATTATCACAATGGCTACTGCACATGACCTTGCACTGAGAGTTGACTGTACTGAGCGCCAAAAATACTGGATCAAACTGACTCTTACTGTCTTGGCCTCCTGACACTTGCAGTGTTCCTCAGCACAAATAGTGTTTGCATAAGATGACTTCTGATGCAGTTGATTACTATGATTTGTAAGGGTATCAGAGTGTAAGGGGCTGAAAATGTTCACATAAATGATTTTCCTTTCAGCATCTCAATAATGGAGAACTTTTTGGCCTGTCACATTAAATCCATACCATAAATTGCAAGCATCTTCTTTTTATTATTTTTCAGTCATTTTATTAACAACAAAATATTTGTTGTACATTTTCATATATTTTCATAAATCAAATATAGAATTATTCAGATCATTTCACTCCTGTTCCAACCTTTTATAGGGGGGTTATTATATGTAAAAATCAAATTTTTGAGCTGTGCGTTAATCAACAGCACACCAGGAACGTTGCTTTCATTCTTTTATGCATATTTGAGAAATTGTTGAACCTCCTGTAGCTGCCATTCAGGAGCGCCTAAACTCAGGACAGCACAAATTTCGTTGTTCATGTGACAATGACAAGAAAATTTTATCTTATCTTATCTCTTATCTTATCCCTGGAGCTTCTTAAAGAGACAGAGGCCAATTTGAAAGCGTCAAATTGCGAAAGCAAAATTAACCTCATTTATGCTTGATGGTTTACAGATATTATATATATATGCTATTTTTAAATACTTTTATATTATTTATATTGTTACTTGAAACTACATTATTCTGCCACTTTACAATATGTCTCTGGCACACAGAACTAGACATCACTAGATTTATTGGGTTTGGGGATAAAAAAAAAAAGTCGATTAAGGGATCTATGCAGGGGCAATTTGGATAAATTGACCACAGTGCTTCTTTCGACATATTTCAGATAACGTTTTGGAACTAAATATGTGGATTATATGCTAACTCAAAAATGAAATTAAATTTTGGGTAATTTGCATATTTCTGGTTATGTTCCAAAAATGTTTCTCATTTTTTTCCATCATCTTTTTATTGCCACATACCGATGCGTTCCTCTATTATTCTTTAGGTGTAATCTCCCAGCCACTATATGGCTTGTGTTGTTTTTTCCTGTGATACACATGCATCATCAAAGGATTTTTGTTTTCAGCAGCTGGAATGTACGATCTTGTTAGGTGTGATCCCTCATCGCAGTGACCCCTCTTAGATCAGGTCGGGCTTCAGATCCTGCAGCTCCTCTCCCATGGAGGCGGAGTTAAACCTCCGAAACCGCTCCGACTCCCTCAAACGTGTCTTTTTGGAACCGATCGGAGAGAGGGCAAGGCAGGATCAGATCGGATCGGATCGTCACCGGATTACCGAAGATTACCACAGGAACAGGTCCTGCAGCGATCGACGGCCACAGGTGAGTAAAAATACCCGGTGCTGTTTGGGTTTGTTGTTCCGAACCCGCCTATGAACTGAAATGATCGCAGCAGCAGCAGCATGCAAAAACATCAACTGAGACAAACAGAGGATTTAGTGTAGACGTTGTTGTTTTGGAAGTACACGACAGAACCTAACTCTCTTCATGTGCTCTGTGCATGTGGTTTGCAGGCTTTCCTGTGCTGTGGTGTCACAAAGCGTCACGCATAATCTGCTGCATTTTTGGTTTTGTCGAATGTTAACTACATTCATAATTCACAGTCACACAGTTTTAAAGAGGCAGCAGCAGCCTTGCCACCTGATTCTTCACGCTTCAAAGAAGAGCCTGCGTGCGAAAAAGTGTGTGGACTTTGTGTTGAATTAGGTTCAGATGCACGCAGGCAAAATGCAGGAAAGTTTATGTGTCAGAGGTCAAAACCTGGAAATGCAGTGTCAAGTAAAGCAAGATAACCAACATGATTGTTGTGTAAACTTAGTAGTAATTGTCTGCAAATACAGATGAAGCCTGGGCGTGTGAACGAAACATGTCTAAGTCTAATTTTGTTTTCCTTTTTCAGCTCCTTAAGGATCAGCAGCTGCATTTTTTATTTTCCTCACTATGACTGAGACTAAGGGGAAGTTTGACTTCGCCATAGACCGAGGAGGCACCTTCACCGATGTGTTTGCACGTCTGCCTGATGGCCGTGAGAGAGTCCTTAAACTGCTGTCCAGAGACCCACAGAACTACAAAGACGCTCCAACTGAGGGCATCCGCCGGGTCTTGGAGGAGGTAAGATGAAGGCGATGCATTTTTATTATTA